>MUZC01000235.1:405070-439123 GCA_002072015.1 Radix auricularia | reverse complement strand
CGCACGCAAAGCTTTGTTACGTCATATTTGAAGGGGGCTAACTTTTTGTGACGATGTGTGTCCAAAAAAAAAGGGGGGGGGATGCCTTCAAAATCGCGTGACGTCATTTATTGACGACCCCCTTATGAATTTTTTCAGTCTGCTTTTCTATGTTACATTCGGGACGCCGACGTCATGATTGTTTGAATAATTAATTGAATAACAAAAACCTCCAAATGGAAACATCGAGATGTTAAGTAAACGTGTTCTCATCCCCTTACACTTAGGATATTTCGCTGGTCTGTCCAGATCCTGGGTCGTGGCCGTGAATGTTGAGAATTCGGCGCCACGACAAAAGGTGACTTCTGAAAGATGAATGAAACAAGTTGTATAAATAGTGGATAATTGTTGTAACACGAGTTATGTGACCCCCATTGCCTGTAATGCTCATTTTGTTGCTTGTATTCTATTTATAGATGCATTCTTTTGGCTTTCCACAATGAATAACATAAAATTGTGATTAAACAACTACATTATCTTATATGTTACAGACTACATTACTTCTCATCGATGAATTTTTTTTGTATACCCTCCCCACCACCTTAGAAAAACATACGAAGACCTCAAGGGAGGAAAGAAAGGTCTATGAAACATTTTTAAAGTTTTTTTGTTATGTTTGTGATCAGCTCTTGTCTGATAGAGGGTCAAAAAATAGAATGTTCTGAATGAGGTGTTATGGGGGGAAATAATGTCTTTAGCCCTATGGAAAATTTAAATGTATTTAATTAATTAATGACAACTCTGTATAGTTTTGATCGTTAAACTTGAATCTCTCAAAACTGCACAAGATAACAACGCCGTTTCTACCCTTGAGGGCTCACTATATTATGCAACATGGTTAAATGTAGTCTTTTTAGGTGATTTTTTTAAATACATTTGAAAATGCATAGATGCTGATGATATTTAAAAATAAGACAAAGAATGGCTGTAGCTTTATTTCAATACATTACAGTTTATGAGCAGCTGACTCGACATGATACCAAGTAAATTATGTTTTAATGGGTTTATTTCTGTAGTCGCAGATATATGACCGACGCCGTGCAGCAGTAGAGCATTTCTGCGCAGCAAATTTTGTAAAATGTTGCACAACAATAATGTAGTCTATGCTGTGAAACGTTGTACACATTTTTTAAAAAAAACTTTTCTCATGGACCAACGAGGCTTACGTTGATTACGATCTCTAAATTAAGTTTTTTGTTAAATGGTAGATGGAAAAGAAAACATAAAATTGAGCTTGTACTATATATTGTGTAAAATAAATGTTGGCAATAACTCATATTTTAACAACCTAGTCCACAACCGGGACTCTAACTGTCGACATTGCAGTCTAGCTACCGTAACAGTGGTGCTGGTGTTGACTTCGACCCGCCCACACACACACACACACACACACATTGTGGGTGGGTAGGGTTGAGGGCTACGAGTTTGTCTTGTCCTCAATGTTGTATGGCACTGCCCAGAAGATGGAGTAGGTTGCCCAGAAGATGGAGCAGGTTGCCCAGAAGATGGAGCAGGCTGCCCAGAAGATGGAGCAGGTTGCCCAGAAGATGGAGCAGGTTGTCCAGAAGATGGGGCAGGTTGCCCAGAAGATGGGGTAGGTTGCCCAGAAGATGGAGCAGGTTGCCCAGAAGATGGAGCAGGTTGCCCAGAAGATGGGGCACGTTGCCCAGAAGATGGGGCAGGTTGCCCAGAAGATGGGGTAGGTTGCCCAGAAGATGGGGCAGGTTGCCCAGAAGATTGAGCGGGTTGCCCAGATTATGGAGCAGGTTGCCCAGAATATGGAGCAGGCTGCCCAGAAGATCGAGCAGGTTGCCCAGAAGATGGAGCAGGTTGCCCAGAAGATGGAGCAGGTTGTCCAGAAGATGAAGCAGGTTGCCCAGAAGATGGAACAGTTTGCCCTAAAGATGGAGCAGGTTGCCCGAATGTTAGTTTTAAAGTAATCTCAAACTTTCCAGAATATTTATGTTAGTAAAACGAAATAATTACAAACCAGACTCAAACTCGTTCTAACTTCTAGAAATAAGATTGAATTTAATTAGGCCATCAACTGGTTTACATTACACAGTCAACTTTTCCCGCACGTTAAACACAAAATCAAGAACCTCCCCCATCCACACACACACACGAACACTTGCCCACGAAAACAATCGCTTATCGTGACTTATGGTTAAATAAGCTTCTGGAAAAATACATGTCATCGAGGCTCTTAATGTTACATTAAGCCAAGTGTGTCGTGAAATAGTTGGGGTCATGAGCAGCTCAACATATGTGTGTCGTGACTCACCTGTACTAGGTACCTGAGACAACCCAGGTAAAACCATTTCTTGCATTCCTCCACAAACCCCGTCTTTGATACAACGCCAGCAGAAATCCTCCTCATTAAATCCTGGCATCCGACTCAATCTAAGCGAGGTCAGACAACTGTAAAAACCGGATGTGTTTGTTGGCAGAAATAACTCTATTGCTTTGAGAGTGATGTGCTCCACACCCCGCCCCCCCATCCCCACGCTCTTTGCGCCACCAATAAAGTCAAGAATAACTTTCAATTACCTTACAACAGCTGTTAATCACAACTCGTATTTATGTATCAGTCGTGAATTACCCCAATCCTACTGCCATCACTAAAAATACTCTCTAATATCTAAAGGAAAAAAAAGATTTAAAATCCTTAATGGATAATGGGAAAGGTGGTTTTATTTATTTAACAATATTCCTGGCCAGGCTGTTGGTGAATTTTCTGGGGAAAATGTTCAGACATATGAAACTGACTTGCTACCTTATTTTGGTGATACGTGTACACAAATATGCAGTTCTACATGCGACCAATCCACCAAAGAAAACATTGATAGTATAGACCAAATTCAAAACAGAGCTGCCAGGTTCATTACTCTAGACTCTAGAATATTCAAAACTGACAAGAGTAACACCATTAGTTAAATCATTAAAACCTTGAAGCACTAGAGGATGGAATATCAAAGTAGTAATAACACATGAGGAATTTAATTCTAACTTGAATATTATACAACACAGATAATCTAATATAACCCTCATATAGACATATGGATAAAAATAATTTTCTTAATCCGTATGCAAGAACAAACAGAGACAAATTCTCGTTCTTCCCGTCCGAAATTCGGATGTGGATTGGGTTGCCTGAGAAAACCAGGAAAACCAACACTCTATGACTATCAAACCAAATTGCATGACTAGACATAAACCATGTACAAGCAAGGACACAATGATTTTCTGTATCACATCTGTAACAAATAAGATAAGAACTTTGCTGTTGTTTTTTTCTCCAAATGTTCAATCAGTTACAAGTTAAAATTTGACATGTAGCATTGTTGAGCTAACTCAGGCCATGAGTCCAGATAACATGACATCTTTAACATGTTGAAGACACAATGCCATAGGCTGTTGGCGCGGGCGGAATAATTGTTCTTTGTTTTGAAAATTTGAGGGACAAATAGTGACCCACCCCGGAAGTGCTGTATAACTAAAGCCAAATGAGGCTAGCACATCGTGTATTATCTTATATCATCTAATCTATTACAGACGCTCATTCTATACAGAAGTTATACGCTTACCCATGCTTTATGTCTGGTCTCGCATTTTTATTAGAGTTTTAATTGACGATAAAGTGTTGGGTTTCCTGGTAAGTTCAGGTAACCAATTCCACGCCGAAATTCCAGACGAGAAGAACGAGAATTTGAATATGTTTATTCTTGAACATAGAATAATTTATTATTAGTTAGTTTCGTACCTTAATATATAAAACGAATAAAACAGACAACAATAAATTTGCATTTTTATGGATCAACAATAGTATTAATAAGGGGCCGTCCATAAAGTATGTCACACTATTTTTGACCATTTTAAACTCCCTCCTGTCACAAACTGTCACAAATCTCGGAACCCCCCCCCCAAACCAAACTTAAGTTCGCTACACTTTTGAAAAAAAGTTAAAAACAAAATTATTATCAAAATAATTAAAATTTAATATAAAACACCGTGCCGGAACCCCCTACCCGTGTTATAAACGGGCACACTTTTTTTTTACCCCCCTCTCCCCTGGATCGTGACGCACTTTTGGACTGCCCTTACTTAAATACAAATTCCTCACGATAAGCATCATTACATTCAGGGGCGTCGCTAAGGTTGGTGTCACCCGGGGTGGAAGCTCATGGTGTCCCCCCTTCACGACTTAAGGGGGCATCCATAAATGACGTCACGCGAGGTTGCCGATTTTTTTCCTCCCCCCCCCCCGGTCATACTTTGTCATAAAAACTTAGACCCACATCTTCTTTTTTCCGATATGACGTCACAGCTTTGAATCCCCCCAAGTCGTATCTTCTAAATAAAAATTATCAAGTGGCAAGTTATTTTTTGTCATTTAAATATGTATTTACTAGATTGTGCCGGGGCGCCGTGGCGCCTGCGGCGCCCACTTTTTTAGGGCGCCTACGGCGCCAACCTTTTTCAAAAGCCTAACTAACTTGTCCTTTTTTTGATAAATAAGAAATATTAATTAAACTTTCTGAAATGTACGCAAAGTATTTAATAATAGGGGTTGTATTTTGCGCACCGATGCACACCAAACAATGACGTCATCATATTNGTCCGTCCGTCATCACCCTTGATCTCAGCATCCATAAGTCCTAGACCCATGAGGTATATATGTTTTTTGTATGTCCTGACCAGCCATTTGTGCATCAACACTCAGTTACTCGATCCGTTAAAAAACCCCGTTAAAACTACCAAAAAATATTACGAATCGAGAGGTAACACTAGCGCAGGGAACGGCCGCCATTGCCGGAAGTCGAATGCATAATCCGTCAGGCATTGAAGAGTGGTGCGAAAGGGTGCAAAAGCATTAGTTGTTTTTTTTTAGTTGACGTCATTAGAATATGTGTAAAAGTTTAGAGAGTTTTACGTCATCATTTGTGGTGACTTGTAGTTAGATTAAAGAGAAAATAATTTTTTTTTAAATGTAAAGAAATGACTTTTAAATAAAAAAAATGTCAGGTATATTCATTACACAAGAAAATTCATAAAATATGTCTAAAATATAAACACAATTACTGATAACTACATAATTCTGATATCCAACATAAGTACTGATACATAATACGAAAATGCGCTAACACGTCCTGAATTCCAATAGGGACCAGGCTTAACATGATTTTTTAGTGTAAGTCTGCACTCCAATATCATAACACACGTGAAACCATTGAAAACGTCATTAAATAAATTGTAAACAATCAAATATTAAAGTGGAACTTCCTTTAAAGTTGCACGTTTATGATGCAACGTCACATTTTTAAACACACCCCACCCTCTTGTCACACATCGTCACAGATGCGGGACACCCTCCCCCCTAGGCACATGACGTCATTTATGCACGGCCCACAAATCCCTAGAACTCCTCCAGTCTTCCAGTGGCTAATAAAGGGAACATACATAATTTAAATTTTTGTCACCTTGTAACACAGTAAATCAGCACTGTCCCTCCCCTCAAGGGGGGTATTTTTATTTCTTTACCGCATGAAAAAAAGTCTGTATAACAGATTAACAGCTAAGTGGGGATCAATGTTCCCTCTAGGGTTTGTCGGTTGTTGTGCTAAATATAAAAAAACATATGTTCAAAGTTTAACAATGTACCATTTTTTGTGTTCCAATTTTTTTACATCTCACAAAAATACATGCACCAATTGGACCGATATACATTAAGTGACACATTTCTTATCAAAATAATATAGTAGATTATATTAAAATAAACAAGAATTATAAATGTATATTTCTGTTTTTCTGTTCAACGGTATTTATTATGTATAAATCAACCAAATGCCAACATACACATAGGCCGCTAATCTATTCTGAGGGCACTCTGACGTCTGTCTTTCAACGAGATCCATATTTTATAAACTTTGTCAAGGTTGATCCGATGCCCATCATTCTGACAAGATTTAATCCTCATAAGCAAGTCTAAATGTAACTCTTCCAAACTATTTCTAGATTTTACTTTTATAGAATTCATTAGGCTAAATCCACATTTGCAATCAGCGCTCGATGCAAGAAATGTGGTACAAATATCCAAAAGGATGGCAAAGTCGCTGAACTATTCTTCAGTCATGACAAACTGAATGATGAATCACCTTGTCAAAAGTCTGCATCAACCCACATTTTATTTTTTTCCGCTAGCAATAATCATACATTTAAATTGCGATACTGATCCATAAGTTTCTGCAAAATGTCTTCATAGCTTTTAAACAATGCTTTTTATTTAGAAACTAGGGCACCAAGTTCTTCTTGTCAGAAATTAAAATTTGACGTGTCGACTAACGCTTACAACAATATACGCCATAGCATCAAGTCGATTTCAAGAAAACGATAGTACACGTGCCAACTCAGACATTCAACGAATTTGAGAATGGGACTATGTTTTCACCCTTACAGCCTGAAAACATTTTAGCGACCTCTACGACCCAATGAAAATTTTCACCAAGGTGCTCATGTCCTCTTAGGTTATTGATCCTTTCTTTTACAAACTGGTATGCCTCCATGGTCGTTAGATTTTTTCCATTGTAACAGCCTGCTTAATTTGGCAAATTATCCAACTACTTCATGAATGACACTACGGAACAATATTTATTGACTATTATACAAATGGACCAGCTCTTCACAGTATTCAGTCTGTAGTTGTATGTTTCTCAACAATTTGAGCAACAATGCGTGTAAAGCAAAACGCCGTGAAAGCCATCTGATTTCTGTGTCGTCTAAAAAAATCCTTCTCCAGGTGTCCATGGCAAACTGAGTTGTCATTTCAAAGCCCTCTTTTCAACACACTATCACCCAAAAAAACAACTCCCATTGTTTAGATTAAAATATCACACCTTTTTTGGTGACATCAAAGTCTTTTTTGTAAGTTGTCGGCGAGTGATATTAAAGTATTTGTTCTGCTTCAAGGCTAGTCACCATTGTCAGTTATTTTTTTAAAGGGAGTGTTTGATATTTTTCGTGTATTAACTTTAGACGAATGAGTTGAATTATGTTGTTAGTGTCTGTTTGCTGTATGTTAGAGATGGAAGATACATTCTGGACATTTAAACTTGTTTTCATAATTGGATTTTAACAAAAGCTGCGACTGTGTCCCAGGTAGAATAAGAGATAAAATTGCTACTAACTTTTCTGGCAAAGGCGCAGAAATTCTAATTTTTTCCCTATTGAAATTTGCGGCATGATAACTCAAAACTGCTGGGCGGAATCTGCCAGATAGCTGCGCGGCCGTGCTGCTTGAAGGGAACATTGGTAAGGATATATATATATATATTAACTGAAAGACATTGAATTCATAATTTTCCTATAAAAATAACAACAACAAAAACCATCTTTTGAATTTTTAAAATTGAAAAATCGTATTCTTCGCCCCCACCCCTCTGACGTGGAGGGAAGACGGAGTGGGATCCGTCCATGATGTCAATACTTCAAAGCACAGGTTTTTTGTTTTTTTTAATTTTTTTTTTTTTTACATCTTTTAAAACAGAAGACACTGCCTTTTTTTTTAAAAAAAAAAAAAGATCTCTCTGGTGCGGCTGTTCCTTTTCTTTTCTTTTTTAAAAAACTTTTTGTTTGTTTGTTTGTCGGGACTGTTTTATTATTGTAAGTTAACTGATATTTTAAAATAAAAAGTCTCTTTGTTTATATAAAATCTAACACAGTAAAAATTTATACTTTGGTGTCACCCCCCTAATGGTGTCATCCGGGGCGGCCCACCCCCGCCCCCCTAAGGACGCCACTGATTACATTTGAATGTCAATGATCATTTTTGAGAGAGAATTGTTTAGCGTCTATCTATCCTTGCTTCATTAAAATTGTTTAGCCTTTTTAAAGTTAGAATTAAATTGTTTCAAATATTTCAAGAAATTAAAAGTTTAATGAAAAGTTGATAAAATATTGGTATTTAGCTGGACCATATTATAAATCTTCAAGGGGAGTGAAACCGGAAATGCGTAACTCTTCATTACCTAAAAATGCAAGTAAATGAAAAATAAAGTGACTTTGGTTGCTTAGATTAATTTTATGCTTTAGATAAAGATTTTTTGGTAAATACTTAGGGCATGTATTGCAAGAGGTTCTTAAAATTGATAATTTATAGGCCTATCTTGGATCAATTAACAGGTACTATTTTTCAATTATATTAAGGATTACAATCTACGTTTAGCCTGGCCTTAAAGCCACTTAAAGGCCTAGGCCTAGCCTGCCTTAAAAAAAAAAAGTGAACTTAGTCTTAGTCTTGACTCAAATTGAAGTTATTTTAGTGAAGTATGAGATTAATTTTAATTTATAGTCAATTATTTATAGTTTGCAACTGGAAACTGCTAGAAAGTGCTACTAAAAAATGCTTAACTAGCCTAGCTCTAACTCAACCAAGCCTAGACCTAAGCAATTGTGAATTGTGAGAGTTTGAGAAGAAGAAAAAACTTGAGACAAACAAGCAGTGTCTAACACTAAGACTTATCTGCCTTTACTTTACTTATTCCATAAACACATGATTCACACACACCAGGGGAGCACAAAAAAGTGCAGCCGTAGAAATCTGTTTAAATTATAATAACCTGCATCCGTCAAATATCTGCATATTCAATTTCATTTACACTTTTAAGTAGGTACTTTGACTTTGACAGCAAATTTAAATTTTGTCCAATAGGCTTAAATAATATATCATTTGAAAGGGCTTGCTAAGACCTTTACAAAATTACTTGTTTTGTTTTTCTATCTTTTATAGAAGTGGAGTTATGACAACTGTTTTAATTAACTAAACTTTTCAGGACTTGCCTCTACTTAGTGGACCCATCCCCAAGCATTTATTTTTTGTAATTCAGTGAAGGTTGTTCAATGATTGAAATATGATGTTTTTTAACACACAAATAAAATTAAAAAAAAAAAAAAACGAACATAGCAGGTGTTTATTTCTTTTAAAGTTAGGAATAGTTGGGATAGACATATGTTAGTGGGGGGGGGGGGGGAATTAAATAAAAAGAAATTGGCGCGTCTCAATCAGTATCAAAGAGGAGCGGCGTATTTCAAAGTCAAATTTCAAGATCATTAGCCATTTCTAGTTATCACTATTGTGTCCTATTTTGTATCATACTGAGACACGGAGCCACCCCCACCATTTATGTTTGTTATTATAGTGAAAATCACTCAACGTTTGAAATATTTTTTTCATAGTTTGGTGGGGATAGGAGTGGAGACACATGTGTGTTGGGGGGGATTAGATAAACAACATTGGCTGGCTCAATGTGTAACAAAGATGTTCGGCGTATTTCAAAGCCAAGGTCACTCCTAGCCCTTCCTAGTTAATAGCAGTTATCGGCGTTGTGTTCTATTTTCCTTACTGGAACAGTTCAAAGAACTAAAACCTTTTTGTTTTAATGATTTTTGTTTTATGTTCCAGGGTAAAAAAAGTGTATCAAAATGCTTTGTAGTTTGTCGGGACGGTGTTTTATTTCCACTCAACACTTATTTCTTTTTAAGCGTTTTATGTTAAGATGTATTGCACAGTATATATTTGAAACAAAAAGTTTTAATTTGATAAATTATTCTGGAGCCAAAATTTGAACACAGAATAGCCACAGTTCAAACACTGGTGGTAAAGATGTTGCAGTAACATTTTCACGGGTACCCAAGCGCCATTTTACTACCCGGGTAGTTTGCCCGGGTACCCGTTGACAGGCTTAATTGTTATTAGTAGTCTTTCTTGTAATACTATCCCGCCGGTGAACAAGAAAAAAAAATGGCCATTTTGTTTTTATACTGTGATGATGTTCGGTGACAATGGGAAAAATCTACTGTTTATGGGCGAAGCCTAGGGTGAACAAATCAATGATTTTCCAAATAGAATTAATATGGTAATCATGCACGAAGTAGTCCGAGTATGTTATGGCAACCAAATATGACATAATTGAGACAAATAGAGGCTTACCAGCGTTGGAAAAGACACAGAAAATTCCACAGCAAACATCTCGTTGCATGAAAAGTGACACTGTCTTTGTAAGCCTATTATTTAATATATTCAATGACAAAATTTAGTTGTTTTCGATTAATGTGCCGTAAAACGCATAATTTAGGGGTCTCCGTTAAGCCAAACAAAATATTCTGAAAAAAAAAATTCTGTAAATTTACGACATGCACAGAACAATGCACGAATGGGTATTGAAGTGCCTATCTTAAGCACGTGTTATCTTTCTAGTATCTGAACATTTACTAACCATAACCTATAACTACAGAATACTCTGTATTTTTATCTTGCATTATAATATATGCTAGTTCATTGATCTTGCGTTATGCTTTAGACTTATTAATAGAAAATAACTTTAATTTTGTTAAAAACAAAAATTTAGATTAGTTTCATTACTTTATGGGGGGGGGGGGATGATGATTCAATGCAAAGGGCAGAGACTTGTCTTTAATGGGTGTCAAAAACTTGATATTAACATTTTAATTTTTGTTAAAGATAATTACAAATTCATTTTTCTCCCACAGTTCTACTTTTCTAAAGGACCTGATGTTGTCCCCCTGGCATTAATATCCCAACATGGCAAATGTGGCAGATGGCTTGAACCAATATTTTGTCCAAAACGGAGATGGTGACACACTTAACTGTCTCTTCATACCAGAAGGCACCTACAGAGGATGGGTGCCAAGACAGTTATACAGCCTAGAGCTGAGAGAGCTCAGGTTGCCATTCTTAAGACTACTGAGTTTCCCTGTCGGAGGAACTTCGCTTGGGTCCCTGTCCAAAAAATTGACTGTCTTGGACTTAATTGGAAATAATCTCTTTAAATTGTCTGCATCATTTGTAGAGTGTAGCAGACTAACCACACTCAACTTAGGATTCAATCATTTCACAGAAATTCCCTTCCCTGTGTACCGACTATCACAGTTAGAAGTATTAATATTGGAGCACAATTATATAGAAACAATAGACTCATCTATAGAACTTCTAAAAAATTTGAAAATACTCAATTTAAGTGGGAATCTGTTGTCTGAAATTCCTGATGAACTAAAACGATGTAAAAGACTTCAAGAATTATATCTCTCAGGAACATTTAACCCACGTGGACATTTGAAGGAATTTCCTGAATGCATTTGTAGCCTAACAGAACTTGTTTACTTGGATTTGTCTTGGCAGCAGATAAAAAATATTCCTGATACGCTAGGTAATTTACGAAAACTGCAAGTGTTGAATCTTAAGTGGAACCAGCTCCAAACTGTTTCCCTGGAGATGAGGAGGTGCACGAAGCTGAGACGGGTCAATC
Organism: Radix auricularia; assembly: GCA_002072015.1. Taxonomy (NCBI): domain Eukaryota; kingdom Metazoa; phylum Mollusca; class Gastropoda; family Lymnaeidae; genus Radix; species Radix auricularia. Next base: position 427,763 of record MUZC01000235.1, on the reverse strand, counting down.
TCTCCGGTGCCTTGAGGTTAATGGCTTGCATCCCAGAAGCCCTGTTCTACCTGGAAGACCTACATGTAAGGGGATTTTTCTTTTTTAAAAATAGAAATTCCTACTACTGGCCTATCCATGTGACTTGTAATGCATACCATGTTAATATGTACTTTTGGCCGTCTTGCTCGGTGATTGTGTCTGCTTTTTTCACTGTAGGGGTTGAGAATCATAACAAGAGATATCTTATAAATTCTGTGGGCAGAGGATATTACAATCTACAGTTTTGTCAACAGTTTTTTAAATAAAGTTTGTGCAGAAGATCATTTTTTATATTGATTTGTATTTTAAATTTGGTTCAAAAGTTTTCATTTAATGCCTGTCAATTTATTCCAATGGTTAGTAATAAAATAAATACACAACCCTTGATCTTATTTAGAGTTAATTAATCTCTGAATTCTTTCTCCAGGAGTTGTATTTGAGTGACAACTTTTTCACTGACATACCTGAGAAAGTTTGTGGTATGGTCAAATTAAAAACCCTTGCTGTGCAGCGTAACACTCTGCTTCGAATATCTCCTGATCTCTTTAAGCTGAGATATCTGGAGACTCTAGAGCTAAGTGATAATTACCTGACAAGTAAGTTACTCCAAAAAGTTGTGTTACCAAATAGTTAGGAATTAAGGGAAGATCACTTGACATTTATACTTTCTTTCAGTTTTGTAATCAAAAAATTATTTTGTAATGGAATGATTTCTATTCAAAATAATTGTATTGTAGTCCATTATAGTTGACAGTTTCGGCCTAAAGTTTTTACCAATGGTCATATTCAAGTACTATGGTCTACTCCGAAATATTTCCTGAATGTGCTGCCTTTTATATAAATAACTAGCGATTTCCCCGCGCGTTGCTGCGGGAAGGTGGAGAATTAGTGATGAGTGATTGAGTGCATAAAGAAACTATATTTGGGCCCCCGGCGCCCAGCAAGGGATATTTTAAAAATTATTTCACTTGCTGACATCACGGAAGTGTATTTAACAAACCCCAAAGTTACATGAGTTTACCCATTTTGGAAATAGGAAAAATACTGCTTTTCAATTTGTAATTAGCAAATATTAGGAAAAAACACGTTTTTGAGGCCCTAGCCCCAATGAGTGTGAATTTTAAAATTATATTACCCCACTTTTCGTCGTGAGAGGGGACCCAACAACTTACAAAATTTTTATACTTCTACCTACATGGGAATGGGAGAATTAGTGATTTTTACTTTTTATACAGTTAATATGAGGAAAAAAACTACATTTGGGCCTCCCAGCCCCTAGTAAGGGATATTTTAAATAATTATTCACCTGCTACCATCGTGGAAGTGTATTTAACAAACCCCAAATTTTCATGCGTTTGCCTATTCGAGAAATAAGAGAATTAGTGATTTTCAATTTTTATATAGCACATATAAGGAACAAACACATTTGTTCAGCCCCGGCCCTCATGAGTGTGCATTTAAAAATTATTTTACGCCAATTTTCGTCGTGAGAGGAATACCAACAACTTCCAAAAGTTTAATGTTTTTACCTACACGATGAATTGTGGAATTTGTGATGAGTCGGTTTTTAATATAAGAAAAACTTATATTTGGGCCCCCGGCCCCCTAGAGTGGAAATTTACCATTCCCTTTCGCCAACTTTCATCGGGAGATTGTATTCAACATCTTGCCAAAGTTTCATTTATTCTACCTACATGGGGAAAAAGAGAATTATTGATGTTCAATTTTTATATAGTTTATATTAGGAAAAAAACTACTTTTGCCTCCCCTAGCCCCCAATAAGAGATATTTTAAATATTTTTTCACCTGCTACCATCATGAAAGTGTAATTATCAATTCCCCAACTTTTCATGAGTCTACCTACACGAGATAATTAGGATAATTAGTGATTTTCAAATTTTTTAAATCTCATATAAGAAAACAAACATTTTTTTGGCCCCGGCCCCCATAAGTGTGTATTTCAAAATTCTTCTACACCAAAAATCGGCGTGAGAGGATACTTAACAAATACCCTAAGTTTCATGCTCTTACCTGCACGGAAAATTGAAGAATTAGTGATAAGTCGGTTTTTAATATAAGAAAAAATATATTTGGGCCCCTGGTTACCAATTAGTTGGAAATCTAACATTCTTTTTGCATATTTTCGTCTGGAGCTTGTACTCGAAAAATGTACAAAGTTTCATGCTTCTAACTATACGGGAAATAGGAGAATTAATGATTTGCAATTTGTAAATAGCTCATATAAAGGGAAAAAACTTTTTTGGGGCCCCATTATTTTTGGGCCTCAGTATCTCTATGAGTGGGAATTTAACGTTCTCTTTCGCCAATTATCATCGGGAGGTTGAACTCAACAACTTCCTAAAGTTTCATGCTTTCTACCTACATGGGGAATGGGAGAATAAGTGATTTTCAGTTTTTAAATTTGGGCCCCCAGCCCCCCAGTAAGAGATATTTAAAAAAATATTTCACCTGCTAGCATCGTGAAAGTGTTTTTTCAACTCTCCAACCTTTCATGAGTCTACCTACTCAGGAAATAGGAGAATTGTTGATTTTCAATTTATATATAGCTCATATAATGAAAAAACGGTTTTTGGGGCCCCATCCCCCATGAGTGGGAAATTTAATATTCTCTTTTGCCAATCATCAAGGGAAGCATGTACTAAAAAATTTCTAAAGTTTCATGCTTCTACCTACACGAGAAATAGAAGAATTATTGATTTTCAAATAGTATATCTCTTATATAAGAAAAAAAAAACATTTTTGGGGCCCCGGCCCCCATGAGTGTGAATTTCAAAATTCTTTTTCAACATATTTTTGTTGTAAGAGGGTACCCAACAACTTCCCAAAGTTTCATGCTTCTACCTACACGGGAAGGTGAAGAATTAGTGATGTTGATAAAAAAGTTTTTGGGCCCCCGGCCCCACATGAGTGAGATTTTAAAAATTCTTTTTCGCCAATTGTCGTAGTGAGAGAGTACCCAACAACTTCCCAAAGTTTCATGCTTTTACCTACACGGGAAGTTGGAGAATTAGTGATGAATCAGTCGGTCAGTCAGTGAGGGCTTTCACTTTTATTAGTATAGATTATCTAAGCTGTAAATGTCATTAAGAATAAATAATTCATCTGTTTCTTAAAGCAGCCTCTTTGGGGTCCTCATGTTATTGTCACCTTGTCTGTACACACCGCCCATTGCAGTGTAAGCAACGTAGGGTCTTGTAAACATAGCCGCTTGTAGTTTCACCCCTCTGGAAAAAATGGCCAGACTTTGTTGAATTAAGGAAGTGTGTGCAGATGCCCGCAGTGCAAAACTCCAGCCATCTGGGAAAACTCCTTACTTAACCCTTGATGAGAATAATCGTTATCATAATTGTCATTCAGATGTGTTTTAGGGTTTTTTTATTTTATTTTAAAATAATTTGAAATGAACATAGATAAACATGTTTTTAGAATTTGAAATGTGTTTTAAATTACCATATTTGCAAGCTTTTTCCTTTGGAATCTTTACAGGTATTCCAGCAGACATAAAAAATCTTAAGAAGCTCAAATGCTTAGGTTTAGCTAATAATAATCTAACAGAGTTACCTGAAGAGATTCGCTGGTTAGAGCAATTGCAGTTCCTGCACCTTGGAAATAACCAGATAATGAAGGTTGGTATTTTAGCTGTTGTCTGCTTCATGGTCTGGTGAATTACCCACAAATGGCATACAAATTAAAACACATAAGGATAAAGAGGTCATTAAATTACACAAAAGTGCTGCTGTCTTTTACTAGACATACATGTTTGCTACCTGGCTAGTCTGACATAGAAAAACTGGCTGATTTCTTTGGGGGCTTGTATGCTTTGGCCTAGTTGTATAATCCCTTAACTCATGATGAATTTACTGTTGACACTCAGCCATCTTGCTATAATCCTGATCTCCCTTGACACTCAGCCATCTTGCTATAATCCTCTGTTCCCTTGACACTCAGCCATCTTGCTATAATCCTTGGCTCCCTTGACACTCAGCAATCTTGCTATAATTCTTGGCTCCCTTGACACTCAGCAATCTTGCTATAATTCTTGGCTCCCTTGACACTCAGCCATCTTGCTATAATCCTCAGCTTTCTTGACACTCAGCCATCTTGCTATTATCCTCGGCTCCCTTGACACTCAGCCATCTTGCTTTAATCCTCAGCTCCCTGAGACCATCTACCGCCTCCATAATCTGATCATGTTGGATGTCAACAACAATCAGCTGACCGAGGTCCCCCTTTTACTGGACCAGTTGGAGCGGCTTGCTGAGAGTGACGGCCTGTCCATTGTCAACAACAATCTACGTAGTCCATATAAGGAAATTTGTGAGCTGGGCACTCAAGCCTTGTTTGAATTCTTGAAAGGTAAACACCACTTAATCAGTTTTAGTTTGAAAATCTTTTAGTTTGATCTAAAAACTATTTACCTGAAGCAAGGAAACATTTTGATGATTCATTCATGTCATTTGACTATTATCATTTGAATACTGATTCATGTCATTGGACCATTGAATCATGTAATTTGACAATTGACTCCTGTCATTAGCTATTGACTCCTGTCATTTGACTATTTGACAATTGACTCCTGTCATTTGACTATTGTCTTGACTCATGTCATTTGACTATTGATTCATGTAATTTTACCATTGACTCATGTCATGTGACCTTGACTCATGTCATTTGACTATTGACTCATGTTGTTTGACCATTGACCCATGTTGTTTGACCATTGACTCATGTCATTAGACCATTGACTCATGTCGTTTGACCATTGACTCATGTCATTTGACCATTGACTCATGTCATCTCAACACTGCGGCAGGTATCAGATTAAAAGAAGCTCACCACCGCTGGAAGATGATCCTCATTGGTGCGGCCCAGGCCGGCAAGACCAGCTTACGCCAGGCTCTCATGTTAGGGCGGTCCAAACTTACAGCTGAACATGAGCGCACCTGGGTGATGGAGAGACACCTGTGGGAACCAGAGTCCAGGATCAGAGTGCAGGTCAGTGGGAAGTAGTGGACACAGGAACTTGATTGTCCTTTTTGGGATGTGATTGATTGTTCTTGTGGGAAATGATTGATTGTTCTTGTGGGAAATGATTGATTGTTCTTGTGGGAAATGATTGATTGTTCTTGTGGGATATGATTGATTGTTCTTGTGGGAAATGATTGATTGTTCTTGTGGGAAATGATTGATTGTTCTTGTGGGAAATGATTGATTGTTCTTGTGGGAAATGATTGATTGTTCTAGTGGGAAATGATTGATTGTTCTTGTGGGAAATGATTGATTGTTCTTGTGGGAAATGATTGATTGTCCTTTTTGGCAAATGATTGATTGTGGGAAATGATTGATTGTCCTTGTGTGATGATTGTCTTAGTCAATGATTCAATAGTTGATTTAAATATGACACCTTGATCACATACATTCCTGTTAACAATTGCTTGTCACCATCACAGCTTGAAAGATAGTTATAAATTCTTTGTGCACTCAATGTCTCACTTGTCCTTTCAGATTCTGGACTTTGGCGGTCACCATATCTACCAGGCAGCTCACCACATGTTTCTCTCCCCTGATGCCCTTCATATTCTTGTGTTTGACCTTACCAAGTACACATCCGAGGTTTGTGTTCATTTATTTATGAGGGCTTATGGCTAACAATTAGTTGTGTATGTTAGCATCATACTCCCCTCTTTATAACTTACAGTAACCCTTCACCTCAGTTGTTAACAAACAAAACAATGAACTCATCCCAAGGAAAGGGGACCCAGCCTGCCTTGCCAATTTACTGTAAGGAAATATGACAACATAGTAGGCTAGATTACTCTGTAACACATTATGTGACATTTTACCTAGTACTTCTTCATGTGTACAAGGACCTGTCATTTAACATATATTAGTTATTATACCTTCATGTGTATGTAGATGTGTCATTAACTCTTAAAGCCCCATAAGGTTTTCAATAATCTTCTGACTCATTCCCGTAAGGATTTCCCGTATTGCGATCAACTGGTTATGAAACTTTAAAAATTGCGTAAAATCCATTTATATTATTACTGTCATACTGACTTCATTTTTAATACTATATTTACCTGTGGTTTAGTACTAATATTTTTATAATAAAGTATAGGAAAATCGCATTTTCAAAAAAGACGTAAAAACTACCAAATTTGTGAATTGAGCGATAACACTAGTGAGGGCAACGGCCGCCATTACCGAAAGTCGGAAACATAATTTTTAAAGCATTGAAGGGTTTTTAACTTTCCGTCATCTTATTTCTAGCAAGAGTGCTGTCTAGGATGCTTTACGACGCTTTGGGAATAGCGGGCAGGGACGCATTACAACGCTTTACGACTTTAAGAGTTAAATATGCACTATGCCCCAAGCTGTATGAAGACCTGTCATTAAATATGTTCTCCAGGTGTATGAAGACCTGTCATTAAATATGTTCTCCAGGTGTATGAAGACCTGTCATTAAATATGCACTATATCCCCAGGTGTATGAAGACCTGATTGGCCACTGGTTGGAGGCCATCATGGACCGGGCGGCAGGTGCTAAGATCATCATTGTGGGAACACACTGTGACCTGTGCTCCAACGAGGACACTGAGGACAAAATACAGGACATTCTTCGGCTTATGAAACGGGACGAGGGGCAAAAACGACAGCAAATGGACAAAGAAATCAGATTTATACAGGAAGAGTTGGAGAAGCCGGAATCAAGGGAAGTCAGCGGGGGCATCCCTGAAATTGGAGTCGGAAGAATGCAGGAGAAACTAAATAAACTTTTGAAAATGCGCAATTCACGGTCTCAGGTGAGAAAGTCTTAATTGGAAGTTAATTTTAATTTAACATTAGTTTAGGCCTTAGCTATCCTGTTTGTTGAATATTAGATCTTGATATTAGCTATAATCTTTACATGTTGCAGTAGAGATTCACATCAGAGAAATTAGTAACATTAAACATTGTGGATGTTATTCACTTACAATTCTATACACTTACAATGCTATACACTTACAATGTTATACACTTACAATGTTATACACTCACAATGCTATACACTTACAATGCTACACATTTAGGATCTTAGTCAAATGTCATTTAAAAAGCTCCATATAATCTAATTATAAAAAAATCATAATCACCTTAATGTTTCCATGGCAACTTATCATGTCAGATCCCAGACAAAATCTTCGTGGTCAGCTGTGCGGACAGTCTCTTAAACATGGAGCAGTTGAAAAATTTTCTCATTGACAAGTTTAAGTTTGATGAAGTTAGCGCCCTCCCCGAGCACTGGTTCATATTCCTGGAACAAATGCAGCAGCTGCCGGAGAAGGTCTTGACATGGAACAGGACACTGGAGCTTTTCCTACAGGTCATTTGATATCTTAAGTTTTATTGAACTGTACCAACGTTTCCCTTTGTTTTGATCAGTGATGTCCCAAGTTTTATTGAACTGTACCAACATTTCCCTTTGTTTTGATCTGTGATATCCCAAGTTTTATTGAACTGTACCAACGTTTCCCTTTGATTTGATCTGTGATATCCCAAGTTTTATTAAACTGTACCAATGTTTCCCTTTGATTTGATCTGTGATATCCCAAGTTTTATTTAACTGTACCAACGTTTCCCTTTGACTTGATCTGTGATATCCCAAGTTTTATTTAACTGTATCAACATTTCCCTTTGTTTTGATCTGTGATATCCCAAGTTTTATGGAACTTTACAAACATTTCCCCATTTTTTACCTGTGATATCCCAAGTTTTATTGAATTATACCGGCACGGGTTCAAAAAAGTGACTGTCAAAACAGCGACAGTCATAATAGTGACTTCAAAACAGCAACTGTGTCAAAACAGCGACCGTCATAATAGCAACTTCAAAATAGCTAATATGTAATAATAATCAAGTTTTAGCTAATATACACCACTGTGGTGTGATGCCATAAGTTTTACCTAGTATGCACCACTGTGATGCAACACAAACAACATCAGTTTCATATGTCTACATTACTAAGTGTTTGAATCATTCTACTTATTGGCCTTAGTCTCCCTCCTTTCCCTTTTGAAAAAAATGGCCTAAAAGCCAGTATACCTTTGATAATTTATTTGAGTCATTATTAATCTGTTATCAATGCACATTGTAGTTCAAGTAGTCTATTGTTGTTTAAAAGACTCACATCATTTTCCTATTTTAAAAGGAATTTTACAATCAATAGGCACCATCAAATTACAAGTTGATATTTGTCTAAATATTTCTGACAATATGTTGTCTGAAAAAAGTATTTTTGTCATTATGATGTGCATCTCTCTAGGTCATCGCATTCATGTTTTTTTAACATGCTGCTCATTCTTTCCTTGTAGGTGATGTCACAAAACCAGCAGTCCATGATGGGTATGGGTGGCTCACCGGAGCGCAGCCTTGAGATGGTCCTCAAATACTTCCACTCCACAGGGGAGATAGTCTGGTACCACGAGAACGATCAGCTCAAGACAACAGTGTTCCACAAGCCGGAGTCTCTGATAGACATGCTGCGTGTTGTGTTCCGCCACGACTTCCAGCAGGTGGTCTATTACGACAAAGAGGTCGGAGAAACCTTGTCTCTCAGAGAAGAGCAGTTCACCAAGATGAAGAGGGACTTCCTGAGCAAAGGTCTGATGACAAAAGAAATGCTCCGCTACCTGCTGATTCACTTCAAGTTATCCGAGGACGCCCCGGAGACATTCTTATCATTGATTCTCTCCCTCATGATTAAATTTAATCTATGTTTTGAGCTGACCAAGTCCATGGCCAACGCCCTGATGGGCTCAACTCAAATTGTTCAGTTCCCGTGGTTCTTCCCAGGGGAACCCCCGGCAGAACTGGAATCAAAATGGCCAAGCTCTCGTCCAACAAATAACTTTGAGCTGTGCATGGAAATACTCTTTCCTGGCAGGGCCCCTCCAAATTTTTTCGAGAAGCTCTCTGTCAAACTTCACCAATTTTTGGCTGATGCAAACAGAGTCAACTGGAAAGACGGAGTCCTTGCCGAAAATAACTACTCAAAGCTATTGGTGGTCAGGGAGAAGCGCAATGGTTCCAATGTTGTTGTTGTGTCGGCCCGTGGGGCGTCAGACCTGAAAGAGCTCTGGTTCTTAATCACAAGTGTACGCAGGGCAGCCATGAGCCTCTTCAAGGACTGGCCCCTGCTCAAGTGTGACATCTCCCTGGTGTGTGCCCACTGCCTCCTGAAAGGTGCAGATGAGCCCCACCGCTACCCTGGCCACGTGCTGGAGCACGTCATTCCCAAGGGCTTGTACATAATGAGGTGCTGTGAGAAGTTCCCTGACGACGAGGTGCCCACCTGTTTTGTGTTTCCGCTGGATGAATTGGGTGAGTACAGGCCCCTGTGAGGTTTATGTTCTCCTTAACCAGTTGCTGGTGGTCTACATTCTGTGATACAGTACTGCAGCTATGAGTGGCTCTCATAATGAATACAACACATCATAAGAAATTTGAATTACGATATATACTCGTTCTATAGTCCGTTCGTTCATAAGCTGATACCCCTTCTTTTGGAAAAGAATAGTATAAAAAGTGTGTAACCTGCTTGTAAGCAGCGCCAAAAAATAATAGGTAGGACAGCGTAAACAAAATGGTACAAATTTTTAAAAAACTTCAGCTGACTTGGTCATTATAAATTTATAATTGTTAACCTTAGTTTAGGTTGAAGAACAAAGAGATTTGAATAACAGGGAAGATGGATGTAATTTTGTATAGCATTGGCTAGAGGGCTTTTTAATGTATTAAAACAAAAATGTAGATTGTAGACAAGGAACTTGATGATCTACAATAACAACACTGATAAGCAATGTACATTCAGAAATGTACAACACTGATAAGCAATGTACATTCAGAAATGTACAACACTGATAAGCAATGTACATTCAGAAATCACCTATAACCCACTCATAAGCCGACCCCCAAGTTTTCCTCCTAGATTTTGTTTTAAAAACGTCTGCTTTAGAACGAGTTTATACGTTAGTTTGCTAAGAGATTATTAAAACCACTTTAACGTTAGATTGAAGCCAACTGAGATGACATATCTGATGCCTTCATTCTAGGTAGGTGTTTTTACACAATGATGACATTTTTCATGAACATGAGGGGCATGGTGATCCAGCGGCATGAATGCTTGGCCGGCTTGCCAAGAGTTGTGGGTTTGATTCTCTGTGAAGGCAGGGATATTTTACATGTTGCTAAAGGTGTCCCTGAGCCCAACCAGCTCTGATGGGTACCTGGCACTAGTTGGGGTAAATAAAGGCAGCTGGGCATTGTACCACACAATTCCCCATAGGCTTGGCATGTAACCGTGACATCACTTGCCAACATGGTCTGTGAATGTGGCATCTCTTGCCAACAATCCAACATGGTCTGTGAATGTGGCATCTCTTGCCAACAATCCAGCATGGTCTGTGAATGTGGCATCTCTTGCCAACAATCCAACATGGTCTGTGAATGTGGCATCTCTTGCCAACAATCCAACATGGTCTGTGAATGTGGCATCTCTTGCCAACATGGTCTGTGAATGTGGCATCTCTTGCCAACAATCCAACATGGTCTGTGAATGTGGCATCTCTTGCCAACAATCCAACATGGTCTGTGAATGGCATCTCTTGCCAACAATCCAGCATGGTCTGTGCTTTCTTATAAGAACATAGTATGCAATAATCATCTGCTTAGTAGAGTGTTTGTAATGATTTTAAAAAAAAACAATTAGTGCAAAACTGGTGTCCAACACAAAAATAGTGTTACATATCTTTTGTCCAACACAAAAAGAGTGTTAAATATCATTTGGTCCAACAAAAAATTAGTGTTACATATCTTTAGGTCCAAAACAAAAATAGTGTTTCATATCTTTTGGTCCAACACAAAAATAGTGTTACATATCTTTTGTCCAACACAAAAATAGTGTTACATATCATTTGGTCCAACAAAAAATTAGTGTTACATATCTTTTGGTCCAACACAAAAATAGTGTTACACATCTTTTGGTCCAACACAAAAATAGTGTTTCATATCTTTTGGTCCAAAACAAAAATAGTGTTTCATATCTTTTGGTCCAACACAAAAATAGCATTGCATATCTTTTGGTCCAAAACAAAAATAGTGTTACATATCCTTTGGTCCAACACAAAAAGTGGTTCATATCTTTTGGTCCAACACAAAAATAGCATTGCATATCTTTTGGTCCAACACAAAAATAGTGTTACACATCTTTTGGTCCAACACAAAAATAGTGTTTCATATCATTTGGTCCAACAAAAAAATAGTAATTCATATCATTTGGTCCAACAAAAAAATAGTGTTACATATCTTTTGGTCCAAAACAAAAATAGTGTTTCATATCTTTTGGTCCAACACCAAAATAGTGTTACATATCTTTTGGTCCAACACAAAAATAGTGTTACACATCTTTTGGTCCAACACAAAAATAGTGTTTCATATCTTTTGGTCCAAAACAAAAATATTGTTTCATATCTTTTGGTCCAAAACAAAAATAGCATTACATATCTTTTGGTCCAACACCAAAATAGTGTTACATATCTTTTGGTCCAACACAAAAATAGTGTTACACATCTTTTGGTCCAACACAAAAATAGCATTGCATATTTTTTGGTCCAACACAAAAATAGTGTTTCATATCTTGTGGTCCAACACAAAAATAGTGTTTCATATCATTTGGTCCAACAAAAAAATAGTAATTCATATCCTTTGGTCCAACAAAAAAATAGTGTTACATATCTTTGGTCCAAAACAAAAATAGTGTTTCATATCTTTTGGTCCAACACCAAAATAGTGTTACATATCTTTTGGTCCAACACAAAAATAGTGTTACACATCTTTTGGTCCAAAACAAAAATAGTGTTACATATCCTTTGGTCCAACACAAAAATAGCATTCCATATCTTTTGGTCCAACACAAAAATAGCATTGCATATCTTTTGGTCCAACACAAAAAGTGTCACATATCATTTGGTCCAAGTCAAAAGCAGAAAGATCCCTTAAAATTGAAGCTTTAACTTTTAACTAGCTCTATTAGTACAGAAAGGTTATAAAGTAATACTTTAATCTTACACCAAACTCTTCACAGATGAAGATAGTCACCAACATCACATGAAATTCGCAACCAACTTTTTGTTTGCTGCTGAAGATGTCGTGGATGGTCCTCTGTCTGGGATCCACTATGTCCTATCCGACGCAGGACTTTCTCTCATTGCAGCCAACCTTGGAGAGAACTGGATCTTGATTGCCCTCGGCCTTGGTGTTCAGCAGGTTAGAATAGAGCAGCTACAGATGGAGCATAGATCTGTAAGTAGTAATAGATCTGGAAGTGATTATAAAAAAGTAAGCAATAATAAATCCTTAGGTAATAATAAATCTGTAACTAAAAATAAATTTGCAAGTCATAATAAGTTTGTAAGTAAAAATAAATCTCTTAATAATAAATCTAAGTACAGTCGGACCCACTTATCTCAACCTCGGTTATCTTGCCAACCCTATTATGTCAACGCTTTTGAAGTGGAACCACCAAATTCTCTCTTTGTCTAAGCATTTTCTCATCGGTTATGTCACCGAACCCTAATATCTCGAGTACAAAAGACGGCCAAATTTGCCACTTAACGTCGGTTATCTGGATTATCAATTGTTGTCAAGTCACTTTGTTGGTTAATTGTTAGAAAAAAAAGCCAGTTAAACTGTCCGGTCCATATTTTCCATTAAATTTTGTTAGAATCATGAAGGGGAAGGTATCAAATTTCCACATCACAAGGCCTGCTGGTGACGTCACAGCCCGCTTGCGTTCTGCTCTCTGCGCTGTGTTACTTCTGGTACTATGGCTCGCTTACTAAGCAATACTTTTTAAAATTAAAAATCATTCACTAGCGAACTCCACTAACAGTGATGACGCTCATTTTTATATTATTTATAGATCAGAATATTATTATTAAGAAAACGTATGGATGTCACGGTCGCTCTCATGTTGGCTCTGGTAGTTTGCTGTAACACAACAAAAAATTAACTCCTCGTAATAAGCTAATATATCGGCTAAATGAAGTTAAGGTTAACCGGTCCTGATTAAACGGATTAACAGTTGGTGCACATATGCCTTTTGTTGTTAGCAAACATGTATGTTTATTTTTATAGCATGCCGATCACTTTATCAAACAAATAATGGCAACGTAGTTGTTAAAAAAAAAAAATCCTAAAACACGTGCATGTAAATTCTCATGTATTAACGCACATCATGTACATAAAGAAATTTCAAGCACATGTTAATATTTTGCCGCCTTATTGGTTGTCGGTTATCTCTACGCTTTTCGGCAAATCCTTAGGCCGTGGACATAACCAGGTCCAACTGTAATAGCATATCTGTAAGTGATAATAAATCTAAGTAATAATAAATCTCTTAGTAATAATAAATCAAAGTTAATAATTAATCGCTATGTAATAATATATCAGTAATTCTGTAAATAATTGCTGTTCGTGGGTTGGCAGTGATAAAAATATGGACATCTGCTTGCAATGTCTGTTTTATTTTTATGAGCTGCTGTTAGTTAGTATTGGGATGGGGGGTTAAAAATTGAAACGTTGATTTAATTCTAAGAAAATTGATTCAATTTAGAAACTATTGAGATTTCACAGAACTCATTATATGTTTATTTTAATTCAGAGAAATTTGACCCAACAGTTGCTTCCCTTTATCTTGATAGGTCTACCAGCAGATATTAAAAGCTCTAGTTGAATGGCGAAGTAGCTCAGCCTTGACCCCTGCCGATCAGGTCAAAACTCTGTTTGAAGTCTTGTCCAGTGAGGAGGCAGGTCGTCTTGACATTGTTGACAAGTTGAAAAGCAAGTCCAACTTGACCTAGCTCTTGAAGAAATGATAATGATAAGTTTGTATTTAGTCAATTACTGGTTTGTGTGAATTCTGATATTTTAGGTCTTTCATAACTGGGGATAAGTTTTATTGTAAGGCCATGAATAAGGCCATGAAACGATTCCTGATAAATGCATGTCAACAGGCTCAATGGGAGACTGTAGGTACTATCAAATGTCTGACATTATAATCTATAAATCTCAAATGTGTTCTACTTCCTCCCCTGCTACTTCCTTCCCCCTGCTACCTCCTTCCTCCTGCTACTTCCTTCCCCCTGCTACCTCCTTCCTCCTGCTACTTCCTTTATGGCGAGCAGATCCTTAACTTGGGATCATTTCACCATCCGATTTATAAGTACAGAAACATGTCATCTATATCTGACTGCATGTTGATCTTATTTTAATCTGGAGAAAACTCCCAAAGAAATTTTTTTAAAAAACGTTTCTACTGTAGCATATGGAGTCTTTTAAAGTGTAATTCTGTGCTTGCCATGTTTTGACTCTTGGCCTAGTATTGAGGGATATGCCTCAGTTTTGACTCTTGGCAAGTATTGAGGGATGTGCCCCATTTTAGACTGGTGGTCTAGTTTTGAAGGATGTGCCCCAGTTTTGACTGGTGGTCTAATATTGAGACATATGCCCTAGTTTTGACTAGTGGCCTAGTTTTTTTATTTATGCCCCAGTTTTGACTGGTGGCCTAGTTTTGATGTGTGTGCCCCATTTTGGACTGGTGGCCTAGTTTTGATGTATGTGCCCCAGTTTTGACTGGTGGCCTAGTTTTGATGTATGTGCCCCAGTTTCACTGGTGGTCTTGTATTGAGGGATGTGCCCTAGTTTCGACTGTTGGCCTAGTGGGTGTAAGTAGTCTGCTATTAGGTCAAGTTGACATGAACCTGGATAAATGGATCAAAACTGAAAGCAGAGGTGATTTGTTTAAATAGATGTTATCTTAATTGTTCCCTAGCTGTCAACTTAACTAGTTGTAGATATTGTAAATAGGGTTGACTTTTATTGTGTGGCCTTGTTTCAAAGCAACTTGAGTAGTTAAGTCCTGCATTGGCCTCTTGGCTGTAGGTAGTTTGTTTTTTAATTCAATATTTTAATTCAAAAAGTGCGGTATCACGATCTGGAATTGACTGCAACTCAAGAAAGATTTCAGTGTAAACAAAAAGCTCTCAAACAGGAAACAATTATAATTTTTAAAAGATTTGTATGACTGTCAGACAGCTAACTGCAACTACATTAACATAAAATGTCGTGATGTTTTCAACAAATGCAACAACCCCCATATCCTTGACACCACATGATGAAGTCATTTTTAGCTGATATGTTTAAATGATTCACTTACTACCACCATTGTTTCATGTTCAAGAAATAATTGCTGGCACCAAAATGAATGTTGAAGTGTGTAACTTGAGCCTATTTCTCTGTGTCATTTTGTACATAAGTCCTTGCAATCTTTAGTTTTGGAACCACTGAAGTAGATTTTTTGCATGTTTATTTATTTCTGATAAAAACAAAGAATATGAAGAAAAGATTTGTGGGGAATTTTGTGGAATGATTTCTGGGGACGTTGTGAAAAGATTTGTAAAGAATGTTGTGAGAAGATTTCTGGGGAATGTTGTGAAAAGATTTCTGGGGAATGTTGTGAAAAGATTTGTGGGGAATGTTGTGAGAAGATTTGTGGGGAATTTGGTGAGATGATTTCTGGGGAATGTTGAAAGAAGATTTGTGGGGAATGTTGTGAAAAGATTTGTGGGGAATGTGGTGAAAAGATTTGTGGGGAATGTGGTGGAATAATTGGTGGGGAATGTGATAAAAAAATCATTTGTGGGGAAATATTTATGGAAAAAAATCTATTTTGTGTGAAGATGAACTTACTTGAATTTTTGTTTATGATAATCACAAACTGTGTTTGTAGAGCAGTTGTGTGAGTGTGAGGCTGACACAACAAGTTCAATGCTGGTTGTTATTATTTTAGTGTCACTCTTATTTTGTATCACTAGCTTTGGCTTGCATTATGTGTTAGGGGCCATCCATAAATGATGTCACATGTCTAGGGGAAGGGAGGGGGTCATGCTTTTGTGTTGAGGGTGTGTCCAAGAAACGCACAACTTTAAATGAAAGTTCCACTTACATATTTGATTGCTTACAATTTTTTTAATGGGGTTTTACATGGCTTCACACGTGCTATGATATTAGACTGCAACCTTACACTAAATACATACTTAATTGACAAAAAAGTAATTTGCAACATGCTTTTTTTCATTTAGACGATACAGCTTTTTTTTTTGTTTGGGGGGGTGGGTGTCAAAGCTCTGTGATGTCATATAGAGGGGGCTAAGTTTGTGTGACAAAGGGAGGGGGCTAAAATCTGCTAAAATCGCGTGATGTCATTTATGGGGGGCCTGTTAGTTACTTTTCCAAACTAGACTAATAATATCCAGATTTCATCAAATAGGTCCAACCATTTAAATGATGTTTTGTCTTACAGTGAGTAGGATGAAACTTATTCGTATCTTGAAATGTGAGCTATGTTCTTGGTAAGGAACTGTATAGATATACCAGCATTGGTTGTAGAACATCATAATGAAGTGGTGAGACTGCAATCTGGCCAGGTAGACACTAAACAATGCATGTATCGGCATGAGGCCTCCTTCGTCAGACAGTGAACGCACAATTAAAACATTGCCAGTGTTTGGTGTTCACTGAAGTGTGAATTAAAGAAGTCTTCTAAGTTTCTTGTTTCTATTTCCCCTAACTGGTTGCTTGGGTAGCTCCTGCAGGTTTGCTGGGTGAACTAAATGAAGAGACGTCTGTATGGTCATATTTTATGTGCAACAGTTGAAGCTTGTATGTACCATAGAGAAAATGTTAATGAGAGTAAATTTTAATATTTCTCTGTAGTCAACAATAGCTAAGCAAGGACCTTTTTTATTATTATTAAAATAAAGAAAATTTAAAAGTTCTCACCGCATTTGTTCTCTGTGTAACTTGTAATATGTCAGCTCTGTGTAATATGTGTGCTCTTTGTAACATATGTCCTCTGTAATGTTTGCGCACTGTAGATATGTGCTCTGTGTTACATGTGTGCTCTGTGTAACGTGTCATCTGTGTAATATGTGTGCTCTGTGTAACTTGTGTACTCTGTCTGAGTTGTCCACTGTCCTTTGGTCAATAGTGTCAGTGTCATATTTCTCATCACTAAACAGAGTTTTATTATATTTAAATATAATATATACAAATACAGGCAAACAACTGCATACAGGTGATATTATTGGGTCATAATAAAAATTATTACAACACAATAAAACTTGAGTTATTCAGAAAAAAATGGAAATTTGTATTTGTTTTCAATGAACAAAGTAATTTAAATTAACAAAATTTTTGTGAGGTATATTTAAGAAGAAAAGTTAAGATCTTGTAACTAAATACATTGTCATTAAAACTGTGGATCGTTGTTTGCTTGTCCAAGACTAAAATTAAATTAACTCAATTATTATTGACTACTTTCAAAAATTCTTCAAACATTTACTAAAAGGGGACATGGATCCCAGTAAATCTACTTTTTAAAATAATAAGCATAAATAAAATTAAAACTTTTTGAAAGGGAGGTAATGACAATTATTATGTTCAGGCTACAAAGGCATGACCATGACATAATATTCAATTCGCAGCACAATTAAAGTAAGTGATTTTAGGTTTACTTATATTAAATCAATATATTTATGAATGTATATTTATTAAAATTAAATCTACATTAGGAATAAAGAATTAACAAATTTTTAGAGAATATTTCTGTGGTCAACCTTACGATTAAGTTCATTTGACTAGGCCATTTCTTTTCACATAAAATTATCTCACTAAAGGTGTATTAATTTAATTACCGTACATTCGATCGATCTGAAATTTTCATACAATGCATTGTTAGGTGACACGAGTCTATGTGCAAAATTTCAGCTCGATAGTATTACAGGAAGTGGGTCATTTTTTAACTTTTGATTATCCGCCGTACGGACGGAGTAAGTAAAACATTAATTAATTCATTTAAAAAATAGCATTAAAATTAGAAAAATGATAATAATTTGGATCCAAAAATTGGACTTGTAAAATATATTATATTAAAGTGAACACTTTAACTGAGTCTTTTATCGTCACTAAGAAATGTAAATTAAATTTTTAAAACCATGTCGCTTAAAGGGAGCGCAATACGTTCAAATAGTTTCACGATTGCCTCTCTTTGGCCTTTATTTTGCCAATAATTACAATATGGAATGGTGATGTCGGCAAGTATAGACAGTTCTCAAACTATTCGTGTGTAAATAAATTGGAACAAATTATAATAATACCATTGAGAAGCACAGAACTCGTGTGCAAAAGCTGTGGTAAAGACTGTCACTCAAAGATAGGACTGCACGGCCCACGAAGAAATGCAACGCAGCACAACATTGATGCACCATCGTTTTGCGAGACTGAAGAATGCCGATATATATATCTATATAGTTAATGAAGGTAGTAATAATAGTTTTAATCATAAAAATAATCCCCAAAAGAAAATTTAAAGCAGCCATACATGAGAGAAATAAATACAACAGCTTCGTAGTTTTGGAAAGAGAATCAGTCACAGTTGTCTTACACGGTCCCCATTATGTGATACCCTACATAGTCTTCGTTATGTGATATCTTACACAAATCCCATTATGCCTCTCATGAATCACGTTATTTATATCTTACACAGACCCCATTACATTATGTAATATCTTACTCAGTCATAAAGTTATGTGATATCTTACACAAATCCCATTATGTCTCTCATCAATCTTACATATATCTTACACAGACCCCATTATGTAATATCTTACTCAGTCATAAAGTAATGTGATATCTTACACAAATCCCATTCTGTTTTACACCGATCCCACTACGCGATATCTTGCAAAACGTTTGAACGAGCATGAAGTGCTACTGACTACTGAGATTATTCAGCTGTTCAATAATCTCTTCGTAGAAAATCGCGTTAATTCGCCTGTGGCCAGTCTCGAGCGGAGCCGACCTCCAGAAAAATGCGGTTTTCAGATATCGTTGACATTATCTTGTATCCTGCAGGTTTTTAAACGAGGCAATGAAATCGAAATGATGAAACCGCGGCTGCTGTATCATCTACCTGAGACAGAACGTCGGCATTTCTCGCTGCCAGCACCAAAACTACAAGACGAGCGTCAGATGGTTGCCGGTTAGCACGACTGGGTCAGGCCTGATCAAACCGTTAGGTCACGGTCCGCCTCTGGGCCTCGTGGGCGTGCGCACCTATCTGCGCAACATCTTAGATAGTGGCACAGATACCGACAACCCTCCTCGGATCCTCCTGTCTCAGACAAGCCCTCATCCTTCCATCGACATTTGTCTCATCACTGGAGGTCGTGACCCGAGCCAGTGCATGAGTAAGTACACGTAAACACTCTGGTCTGACTGGCAAGAGGAAGTTACTCTTAGCATTTTTCCTCAAAACATTTATTTCCCTTCCTTAACGCAAACATTTCTTTTTATTTAAAAAAATAAGTAAATATTTGTTGAATGTTTTAATTATTTGCTCTTGGCGGGCAGAGGAAGGTTCAAGGAGTCTTAAACAGAAATATTCTTAGGTCCATAATTTTTGTCATATCTTTCTTTTCAGATTATAGAAAATTCTGGAGTAGATTTTCAAGTGCAAAAAAAGATTTTAAAACGAGTTAATTTCAATAATTATTTAGCGCAACGAGCTTCCTAACCTAGCCTCAGACAATCTGGTTTGTATCGAAACATAAAACAAGGGAGGGTGGCATGGGGACGGGTTTTATAGACTAGAATGTCAAACCAACAATGTACCAATGATATGAGACTTGAGGGAAACTTCACTTAAGAATTTTTTTCTTTCTGTGACGTGTTTTATTGCAGATAACACTTTAACATCAAGAAATTAGAGATTTAATGCCCTTTTAATGCCATATTCACTTCCCTAATCAGTGCCTTAATAAATTCGACATATAACACTGTCCCTAGGGCCAACATATAACACTGTCCCTAGGCCCCCATATAACACTGTCCCTAGGCCCAAAATATAACACTGTCCCTAGGCCCCACCAGTGGCGTAGCGAAGGGGGGGCAAGGGGGGGCAAATGCCCCGGACAGCATTTTGCCAGGGGCGGCAAATTCCTGGTCGATAATTAGTGAGTAAGAAAAAATGTATAAGAAAGTCGAGCTTTCTATCGAAATAAAAGAAAATATATAAGAAATTAATAACGGAAATTTAAGAACTATCCTAAGGCATGTGACCTTTTCAAACATTAACACTTTTGAACTCCTTATTGGATATAAATTTTTCTGATACTAATGCTACTGTACTGAAAAGTACTTAAGTAGTATGATACTGTAACACTGAAGTAGTAGTAGCTAAATGATTCTTAAAATTTGACAGCCGCTCCTGTTGTAAAATCAAAACTTATTGTACATGAAACATGAGCAAAGCTTGGGGCGGCACATTGTGTGTAAACGGGGGGGGGGGGGGGGCGGCTAATTCCTCGTTAATTAGCTTCAACTTCAAAACTGAAAAGCGTTAAAATAAGGTTTAATTAAATAAAATAGAGCTAAGGTAAAAAAAAAATAAAAATAATAATAATATATTATATAGGTGAACGTTTCAAATGCCAGAAATTCAAACTCCCTTATAAATCTCAAGTCTTCTGATACTAATGCTAATGAAGTGGAAAACAAAGAGGTTGAATTAGCGTACGAATATGACAATATGGTTCTGGTATATATAATTGATTTAAATTTGATTTTTACTTAAATAAACTACTGGAAAAATTTGTTGGCCTACTTACATGGTTTATTCTACCGAAACATTATAATTTTAATGTCTCTTGATTTGAAGCATCAACAAAAATAATGAACAAAATTGTTTATTTAATGCAATTAAAACCTTGCACGCATATATCCAAACGTAACCACTCAGGAACTAGTGCTCAGCATTCCTAAAGTTTTCTAAAACTGGGGGGGAAAAAAGAATCGACAAAGAACAACAATAAGTTGTAAAAGAAAAAAAAAGTGGCAGGACGTTTTTTTTTAAATTAAATTTTTGACATTGTTAATGCCTTGCAAAAGTAAATGAGTTTTTTTCGGTCCCAGGGAGTAAATTACTATTGAAAATAAAGGCGATATTCAGGAACCAATGCATTTGCTTGCCAAGTACGACCGAGCACTCCCAGAACATTGTATGAAAAAAAGGTTTTAAAAAGTATCATCTAAAATTCAAACTGAGCTCATAGCAATTTTAAATCGCGCAAAATCATCCTTTTTCAGGAACAAGATACCCAATATTGTTCTATTGTATTCAAAAGCTTTTCATATATTTCACATAATCACCAAACTAGTCCAGTTATCGGATATGTAATAATCGATTGAAAATAAAGAAGTAGACATTGTATTTCATTGAAGTAAGAGTAAATCTGCTTACATTTCTGAAAAGATTTATAATAAATATCGATTTTAAAATATGGATTGCAGGGGATCTTCATTCATTAATACTTATTCTTTATGGAAAGTATACAGGCGTTTAAGAAAGACGAAATAATGTAAAATCTCACTGTCAAATCTTGCTCAAGTAGTTCATTAAATCTAATCTGCTTACATGATAATCCAACTGAAACGAATTATCTATTTTAGTACTCTAGAACGTTGTTACGGATTCTTATTCATGCCATACACCGTTTGGAATATCTAATTACTTTACAAGCAAGGCTTCAGAATAGAAAATAGTGAATATACCATAGAGCAGTTTTGAGATTATTTTGAAAGCTCTAGAAAAACTGACACAGGCAGAAAGAAAAGGCACAAACCAACAGACGCAGGAACTTAAAATTTGCTAGTCACAATAAAATCTTTCTTTTTTTCGAATCTATGTCAAAGATGCACGAAATAATTTATAAATGTATTGTGCTAGAAGAAATGATAAGGAAAAGATGCTCAAAGAGAAATTAACGGCATACTTAAAGGATGCTTTGACATTTGATAAAATTTTATGTGGAAACACCATCCTTTAAATCGAATCTTCAAGTCAAACTATCAGAGAGCAAATTTTTGGTGATCCAAAATATGTATCCATTTTATTTAGAAAAACAGTTGAGAAGAAAGTTATATCATTCATAAGATGAGATTACTATAGAAATTCATGTGAGATTTTGGGAGCTATGTAGAATTTAGAAAACGTTTACAATTCTCGTACACCAGGTGAACTGCTGGACTTTGAAATGTTGCCTTTAAATTAGAGTGTTCAAATGATATCGTCAAATAAAGTCTATTTTACCCCAATGGTAAAATAAAAGAATTAAAGATCACTTGAATAATAAACGTTTATTAAGATATAAAGCTCCAAGTTACCTTGCTTAAAATAATATAATTAATTTAAACATTGATTACAATAGTCTTAAGTAATGAAAGGTCTTAAAATAGCTTCTCTAAAATTAAGCTAATGAAAAATTAATTACAAGCAATAACGATTACGCCAAAATTTCTAATTTATTGCTATTTCAATTACGGTTATTGAGCATGACAAGGCTGAAAACATTGATACACGAAAGAGGGTGCAATCAGGAAAAACAGAACATTTTATTTTTTATTAAAGAAATTAAGCTTTTCTTTTTATCTTTATTACAGTGTCATTATTACTTTCGAATAAAACTATCTTTACTTAACAGTATTAACATAT
>MUZC01000235.1:374458-385911 GCA_002072015.1 Radix auricularia | reverse complement strand
CCAAGAGGGCCAGACACAGGGCCCAAGAGGGCCAGACACAGGGTCCAAGAGGGCCAGACACAATGCCCAAGAGGGCCAGACACAGGGTCCAAGAGGGCCAGACACAGGGTCCAAGAGGGCCAGACACAGGGTCCAAGAGGGCCAGACACAGGGCCCAAGAGGGCTAGACACAGGGTCCAAGAGGGCCAGACACAGAACCCTAGCGGGCCAGACACAGGGCCCTAGTGGGTCAGACACAGAGCCCCAGCGGGCCGCGGTATGCTCGCCTCCTTCCCCCGGCCTAAAACTCACTCCTCCTGTTCTTATACCCCTGTACACTACCACAATGTGCACCAACACTGCACACTACCACAATGTGCACCAACACTGCACACTACCACAATGTGCACCAACATTTTACACTACCACAATGTGCACCAAAATTGTACACCACCACAATGTGCACCAACATTGTACAATACCACAATGTGCACCAACAATGCACACTACCACAAAATGTGCACCAACCAACACTGCACACTACCACAATGAGCACCAACCAACATGGTACACTACCACAATGTGCACCAATCTGTACACTGCCACAATGTGCACCAACACTGTCCATGTACTCCCCCTCAGTGCACAGTGCACCATTAATGTGCACTGTCGTATTCAGCACCCCGGTTCTCTACCCCTGTACATAACTGGGCTCGCCTAGACAACAAATTAGAAACTGCTGTTGTAGAGAACAGAGAAGCAAATAGCATGTCTTCTCGCAAGATGAAAGAAAAAGCTCGTAAATCCTGAAAATGTTGGAAGAGTCCTGTGTGAGAACAGAGAGCTGCATGATTACAAACATTCATTGACATCAGCCAAACGTTGGCTCAGCTTTATGGTCTATGGCTCAAAGTCGAGCAATGTTAAACTGATTTTTTTTTAAAACTGATTTTTCGTAAAACTGATGTCTTGTAAAGTTGATGATGTTATGTAAAGATGAATGTCATTTACACGCGATCCGCGATGTCATGTACAAGGGATGTCTCGTACTGACACGTAGTGTACGAATCCCTCTGACACCAGATTCTATTCTAACATTGACTTTAGACATCAGTTCACCACATAACCACTAACAATGACATAGAACACCCCAACATCATAATTTCTATCCTGGCACCCACATCCTGCTAACACCCGGGTTTACATACACCCGTATCTTGCTGGAGCTTAGCTGAATAAAAATAACTTAACATGTACCTCACATGCTCTTGTGGCTACGTATCTGGTACAGAAAAGTCAAGGCCATTTCAACAAGGGTCAGCTAATTCACGGCCAACGGGGTCAAGGGCAGAGAATCTGAAACGCCCTTCGCTTTGTTTTGTCTACATCAAAAGTTTTATCCAACCTTGTTACCCATTACGGGTCTATCCAACCTTGTGGTTACAAATACAGTTCTAAGCAACCTATTACAAATACAGGTCTATCCAACCTTGTTGTTACAAATACAGGTCTATCCAACCTTGTTGTTACAAATACAGGTCTATCCAACCTTGTTGTTACAAATAGAGGTCAATCCAACCTTGTTGTTACAAATACAGGTCAATCCAACCTTGTTGTTACAAATACAAGTCTATCCAACCTTGTAGTTACAAATACAGGTCTATCCAACCTTGTTGTTACAAATACAGGTCTATCCAACCTTGTAGTTACAAATTCAGGTCTATCCAACCTTGTAACAAATATAAGTTTAACAAGCCTCTTTACAAAAGCAGATCTATTCTTCTGCTACTACACAGGTTGCTTTTTGTCTTTTAGGTAACTATTTTATTTTATGTTAGCTCATCGTGGGTTTTTTGTTTTTGTTTGTTTTGGTTAACAGTAGATAAACATGGATGTATCTTTTAAATTATACAAAAAGGTATGAACCTGTTTTTTTCTGATGATGTGTTCATTTTGTAGACAATGGTGTTCTCGTATTTACACAATGATGTTCTCGTATTTACACAATGATGTTCTCGTATTTACACAATGATGTTCTCATGATTAAACAGATCTACTGAAGCCTGCCCCACCCCGACCCCCTAAAGCTTGCATCACCCCAACCCCCTAAAGCTTGCCTCAACGCAACCCCCTAAAGCTAGCCTCACCCCGACCCACTGAATCTAATCCACTACCTTCACAAACGGCCACATCAACTCACCCGTTTATTTCATAGCCCCCCCCCCATACTTACTCCTCTCCCCAGCACAAACCACCAACTGACCAGGAACGGCTCAGCTACAAAGTGCCAGGGGTTCCACCGTGGGTCATTAGGACATCCGGTTCCGCGTGGTACCTGTGTATAAGCGTGAGACTCGCCGGTAATGTTTAACCAAAGGTTTTTACGTCTGCTTTAATATAAATAGGAAGATGAACAGGCAGAGGGCAGACAGTCTTACAGACAGCAGACATTCAGACGTACAAACAGATAGACGGCAGACATTTGTTTTTACAGACAGACTGCTGACATTTAGTTTTACTGACAGACGGCAGACATTCTTTCTTACAGATAGACTGAAGATATTTAGTTTTTCTGACAGATGGCAGACATTCCGCCGTACAGACAGCAGACATTCAGTCGCACAGACATTCAGCGTACAGACAGACGTCAGACACTGGTTCCTACAGACAGACTGCAGACATTTAGTTTTACAGACAGTTGGCAGACATTCAGCCGTTTAGACAGACAGCAGATATTCGCTCCTACGGACAGACGGCAGAATTCAGTCGCGCAGGTAGTCATTCAGTCGTACAAACAGAAGGCAGACATTCGGCCAACTGGTCAGAGTAACAGTGACGTGGTTAGTGTTATTGGTGTCCAGGGTGTGAAAAATTTGAAGGCCACTTTCCCACCTTAACCCTAAAATTGGAAGAAAAACGAAGCGCCCCCCCCCCCCTAAATCAACCAATAAGTCAATGTATCCTACTTGATTAAATCCCTCATATTAACTTCACCGTCTTGTCGTCATCTCTCTCTCGCTCTGTCTCTCTCGTTCTGTCTCTCTCTCTCTCTCTCTCTGTCTTTCTCTGTCTCTCTCTGGCTCCCTCTCTCTGTCTCTCTCTCTCTCTCTCTCTGTGTCTCTCTCGTTCTGTCTCTCTCTCTCTCTCTGTCTTTTTCTGTCTCTCTCTGGCTCCCTCTCTCTGTCTCTCTCTCTCTCTCTCTCTCTCGGTCGTGGTCCCGAGGAAAAACAAAAGTAAAAAATGACCCACTTCCTGTCATGCTATTGAGCTGAAAATTTTGCACATAGACTTTTGTCACCTAACAATGCACTGTATCAAAATTTCAGAGCGGTCGAAAGTGCTGTAATTAAATTAATGAATTTTTAGTTTATATGTATCTCTGTGAAGCCGTCTGTTTAGAGTTGACCTCTACGGTTCACTGCATTTCACTCCAGCCATCGATGACCACATCCACTTGTTTTACAGCAAGGGGAGTTCAGTCACGTTCAGTCTGTAAATGTTTGTCTCGCAGTGAGTATTATATTGAACATAATCAATTCTTTAAGTTATGTCTCAAATCGATCGCCCGATGACCCAACAGGGGGTCAAAATGTTGATAAAATCCTGCTTTAAGGAAAAATGGCTTGCGGGCTGGGAAAATGGTGATACGGCAAGGATGCTTTAAGACAAATTTAAGTGACTCTTAAAGCCTGGCCTACAATACCAACGGCGAGCCTCAACATAAGGGCGTCGCCATGGAGATATTCTTACACAGTACATGTGCTGCCTGACCCGTCCGCGTCACATATTGCCGCGGAGCATTCGGTAAGCAGATGTGCCACTGTCTCCTCGGCCATACCACATAAACGGCAGCCGGGTTCCCTGTTTTTTGTCTAACCTGTGAAAATAGCTGTTGGAAAGTGTCCAGTCCGCATCTGCGTGATGAGGGACTGGCAGCTACGAGGTAGTTTCCACCACGGATTTCGCTTGCGCGGTCGCGAAAATTTGTCTTAAAGCATCCTTGCCGTATCACCATTTTCCCAGCCCGCAAGCCATTTTTCCTTAAAGCAGGATTTTTTATCAACATTTTTTGAGCCCGCCATTGAGAATGTCATATATTTAGTTCTGTCTCATATATAAATGTAAGAAATTTATAGTAAATAAACTTTGTTGGTACGGGTGGTTTAATCGTGTCTTATGTTACAGACACTCCTCCTATACAGAACATTATTGCGTCATACGTTTATCCATGGTTTATTTCTAGTTTAATTTTTTTAAAAAGGGTAGTTACTGTTGATCGAGTGTTGTTTTTTCCTGGTTTCCTCAGGCAACCCATTCCACGTCATAATTCCAGACGGGAAGAACGAGAATTTAAATGTGTTTGTTCTTGGATACGGAACCTGGGTTGGTTTCACCCCGTGCGGTAGCTCATGGTGTCTCCCCCTAACGACTTACCACGCAGACCTCCTCCGAGTCTGCCAGTGCTTACTACAGAATATTACATCTTGGTGTCGCCCCTTGTGATGGTGTCAGCCGGTGCGGTCCGCATCCCCGCACTCTCCTTTAACGGGACGCCGCTGACGGGCAGTGCGGGCATACAGACTGACTTGCAATTTAACAAAGAGTTGGACACATGGTTCGCGAATCGAGGATTCTTTTATTGATCTCAAACTAATCATCAGCATGGAGATTGTTGATTTTCTTTAGAAACTTAGATTCACTACCTAACTATTGAAATATGAAACATCCAAAACGTGACTTGAAGTTTTAAATACATTCAAACTGTAGGACGTGATCTTAAAAGCACGCAATTTAAAATAACCCATAGAAACAATTTTTTTTACTATAAATCCCTTATATATGAGACAGAGCTTAAAGTTTTGATTATGTACAAACATTTACAGACTGAACGTGACTGAACTCCCCTTGTTGTAAAATCTGGGGGGGGGGGGTTGTCACCGATGGCTGGACTGAACTCCAGCAAACACGTGGAGGTCAACTCAATTGCAGACGTCGACATTGAGTGTCATAGAGATAAACTTGAAGTGCATTAATTTTATTATGGTACTTTCGATCAATATGAAATTTCGATTCAATGCATTGCTATGTGACACGGATCTATGTGCAAAAGTTCAGCTTGATAGCATCACGGGAAAAGGGTCGTTTTTTTACTTTTGTTTTTCAGCCCGACGGACCAAGAGACGACGGTGAAGATAATATAAGGGATTTAAATAAGATAAATTCACATTTTAAGACTTCACTTAATATGAATACATTTTTTAAAAAATAGCTCTTGGTGATTTCATCGGATCGTGAGAAAGTTCAATTTTATGTGTCACCTCGTATTACCATCATAAACGATGGTCGAGTGGCAAACGAGCTCAGCTGGCGTACCGATAGACACGGGTTCGAATCTCTTTGAAGGCGTAACGAGGCGGTGAACGCTGCGTTACTTACCAAAAGAACGGCATGGTCTGTGACGCAAAAATCTTTTGTATAGACAAGGCAAGACAACTTGCCTCTTTGGATAAAGTATTATTGCAGGATATCATTTTGGCTAAACATGCTTATTATTAAGAGATTTTATTGGCCAATTCGGCATTAATATACTTCTTTTAAATAAAAAAGTTAATGGGTGGAAGGGTGGGGGCATGGGTGGATAGATGGATGGATTAATGGGTGGATGGATAGGATAATGAATAGGTTAGTGGATGGGTTGTCGGATGGATGGGTATGAATTGGTAAATGAGTGAACTGATGGGTGGGTAGATCGATGGGGGTATTGATTTGGTGAATGGGTGGATGGATGAGTAGATGGCTGGCTGGTTTGGTCGTTGTGTGTTTGGATGGACGAATGTATTTGATGGTTGAAAGTCGGAAAGTTCATTAATGGATATCTTTAATTAACTGATCAAAATCAAAGACCAAGCAGTTGTATCACTTGGCTGACCAACTGACCGGCCTGAAGATAACAAGTCACTGTTGACAGACACTCTGCCACCGGTCAGGCCGGTGGCCCGGACACAGCAACTAATCCGCGATCAAACACAGTAGTGACACACTGACCCGGTGACCTAAAACATCAGGAGTTCGTAATACTGTCCCACGTGGAAACCCTAAAGTGCACCAAAGAGACATGACTGAGATCAAAGTGACCAAACCAAAGAACTAATTATCGCCCCACCCCCCACGCATCCCTTAACTTGCCTGCCTTCCACGTTAAGTGTCACTTCGACACATCTGTAGAGAAGAATGCGTGGTTTCCTGTTAGTTCTACTCAGTTACCTTCAAGGAGACACTTTCTGCTGTTGTTTGATTCTGTTACTTTCTGCTGTTGTTTGATTCTGTTACTTTCTGCTGTTGTTTGATTCTGTTACTTTTAGTTGTTTGGTTCTGTTACTTTTTGCTGTTGTTTGGTTCTGTTACTTTTAGTTGTTTGGTTCTGTTACTTTTAGTTGTTTGGTTCTGTTACTTTTAGTTGTTTGGCTCTGTTACTTTTAGTTGTTTGGTTCTGTTACTTTTAGTTGTTTGGTTCTGTTACTTTCTGCTGTTGTTTGGTTCTGTTACTTTCTGCTGTTGTTTGGTTCTGTTACTTTTAGCTGTTTGGTTCTGTTATTTTTAGTTGTTTGGTTCTGTTACTTTTAGTTGTTTGGTTCTGTTACTTTTAGTTGTTTGGTTCTGTTACTTTCTGCTGTTGTTTTGGTTCTGTTACTTTTAGTTGTTTGGTTCTGTTACTTTCTGCTGTTGTTTGGTTCTGTTACTTTTAGTTGTTTGGTTCTGTTACTTTCTTTTGTTGTTCTGTTACTTTTAGTTGTTTGGTTCTGTTACTTTTTGCTGTTGTTTGGTTCTGTTACTTTTAGTTGTTTGGTTCTGTTACTTTCTTTTGTTGTTTCGTTCTGTTACTTTCTTTTTTTGTTTCGTTCTGTTACGTTCTGTTATTTGGTTCTGTTGTTACTTTCTTTTGTTGTTTGGTCCTGTTACTTTCTGGTCTTGTTTGCTTCTGTTAATTTTTATTGTTGCTTGGTTTTGATACCTTCATACTACTGAGAGAATTTTGTATCAACTTTTACTTGGTTTCAGACAAATTGTTGGCCCTACCGTCAGAGAATGGGCATTTTTAGCCCGAATATGGACATGCCAAATATTACGTAAATATCTAAAACATCTTGTCCAAATCTAAAACATCTAGTACAAATCTAAAACATCTAGTTCAAATCTAAAACATCTAGTTCAAATCTTAAACATCTAGAACAAATCTAAAACATCTAGAACAAATCTAAAACATCTAGAACAAATCTAAAACATCTAGTACAAATCTAAAACATCTAGTTCAAATCTTAAACATCTAGAACAAATCTAAAACATCTAGTTCAAATCTTAAACATCTAGAACAAATCTAAAACATCTCGAACAAATCTAAAGCATCTAGTTCAAATCTAAAACATCTAGTACAAATCTAAAACATCTAGTACAAATCTAAAACATCTAGAACAAATCTAAAAATCTAAAACATGCGAAACATCCAACGGAAGTCTACATTATGTTGATGATTTTAAAAATATTTTTCTTTAGTTTTTAGGTGATAATGATGCACACATAAAAATTATTCCGCTTTATTTATGTTTTTTGTTTTTTTTTAAAAACTTTTAGGGCGAAATGTGAGGAGAGGGAAGATAAACCCTAAGTTATCACCCTTTACCTAGCCAAAAAAGTTGTTTTCTTACAGTAATTCCCCGTGTGTAGTAAACATGGGTACTTCCAAACACCCCTTGCCAGATTTAAAACGAGTTACATCTATTTCAGACCCCCACCCGCCCTGTTACACCCCACAACCTTTAAACTCTAAACACTTCGTTATCTTCAATCCGACTTACTCACTCACACACTGATAGTAACGTGATCTTATTATAAAGACGGTCTGTGATATGCGACCAACAGATTTCGTTCACGTGTCTATGCCCGTCGTGCATCCTAGCCGAGAACAGTCTGAGGGTTCAATGCCGCTGACGGCCGCTGTGGTTACAAGTGATACAACATAGTACGTAAATGTAGGCACAGAATATAGTACGTTAATGTAGGCACAGAATATAGTACGTTAATGTGGGCACATAATATAGTACGTTAATGTAGGCACAGAATATAGTACGTTAATGTAGGCACAGAATATAGTACGTTAATGTAGGCACAGAATATAGTACGTTAATGTAGGCACATAATATAGTAAGTTAATGTAGGCACAGAATATAGTACGTTAATGTAGGCACAGAATATAGTACGTTAATGTAGGCACAGAATATAGTACAATAATGTAGGCACAGAAAATAGTACAATAATGTAGGCACAGAATATAGTACGTTAATGTAGGCACAGAATATAGTACGTTAATGTAGGCACAGAATATAGATGTAGGCACATAATATAGTACGTTAATGTGGGCACATAATATAGTACGTTAATGTAGGCACATAATATAGTACGTTAATGTAGGCACATAATATAGTACGTAAGTGTAGGCACAGAATATAGTACGTTAATGTAGGCACAGAATATAGATGTAGGCACAGAATATAGTACAATAATGTAGGCACATAATATAGTACGTTAATGTAGGCACATAATATAGTACGTTAATGTAGGCACATAATATAGTACGTTAGTGTAGGCACAGAATATAGATGTAGGCACATAATATAGTACGTTAATGTGGGCACATAATATAGTACGTTAATGTGGGCACAGAATATAGTACGTTAATGTAGGCACAGAATATAGTACAATAATGTAGGTACAGAATATAGTACGTTAATGTAGGCACAGAATATAGTACGTTAATGTAGGCACAGAATATAGTACGTTAATCTTATCTTATCTTATATGTTACAGACGCTCCTTCTGTACAGAAGATTATTGCGTCCTACGTATTTCTATGGTTTGTGTTTAGTCCTGTATTCTTACTAGAGTTTTAAAAGATGATAAAGTGGTGGCTTTCCTGGTTTCTTCAGGCCCACCATTCCACGCCCGAATACCGGACGGAAAGAAAGAAAACTTGTATGTGTATGTTCTTGCATATGGAATAAGAAAGGTGTTTTTAACTTTATGTCTATTTGAGGGTTGTATTAGGTTATCTTTGTGTTGTATTTCTAAATTAGAATTAATTGCCTTATGTATAATTACTAATTTACTCTTGGTTCTTCTATCCTCTAGTGTTTCAAGGTTTAATGATTTAACTAACGGTGTTACTCTTGTCAGTTTTGAATATTCTCCAGTAATGAATCTGGCAGCTCTTTTTTGGATTTGTTCTAACTTATCAATATTTTCTTTGGTGGATGGGTCCCATACAGAAGATGCATATTCTAGTATAGGTCTCACCAGGTTGAGGTAGCATTTTAGTTTTATATATTTGTTACATTTGTAAAAGTTTCTTTTTATAAAGCCTAAGGTTTTGTTTGATTTTTTAATAACTTCATTGACATGGGGATTCCAAGATAGTTTCTCATTTATTATGACTCCTAAGTATTTCGCATCTTTAGTTTGGGTTAGTTCTTTTCCATGAATGAAATATTTTGAATTTATTTGTTTCTTTTTCTTTGTTACTCTTAGCAGTTGACATTTTTCTGGGTGGAAGGACATACTCCAGTTAGTTTCCCATTTTATTAATTCATCTAAGTCTTTTTGTAAAATTTTGCTATCTTGTTCTGACTTGATTGTTCTATAGATTATACAATCATCAGCAAATAACCTAACTTTAGTTCCTGTTGAGATATTGTTGGGTAAGTCATTTATATAAATTAAAAATAGTAAGGGACCTAGGACAGTTCCTTGTGGAACTCCTGAGTTAACCTTTATTGGTGTAGATTTAGAACCATTAATTATTACAGNGAAGATGCATATTCTAGTATAGGTCTCACCAGGGTGAGGTAGCATTTTAGTTTTATATCTTTGTTACATTTGTAAAAGTTTCTTTTTATAAAGCCTAAGGTTTTGTTTGATTTTTTAATAACTTCATTGACATGGGGATTCCAAGATAGTTTCTCATTTATTATGACTCCTAAGTATTTCGCATCTTTAGTTTGGGTTAGTTCTTTTCCATGAATGAAATATTTTGAATTTATTTGTTTCTTTTTCTTTGTTACTCTTAGCAGTTGACATTTTTCTGGGTGGAAGGACATACTCCAGTTAGTTTCCCATTTTATTAATTCATCTAAGTCTTTTTGTAAAATTTTGCTATCTTGTTCTGACTTGATTGTTCTATAGATTATACAATCATCAGCAAATAACCTAACTTTAGTTCCTGTTGAGATATTGTTGGTTAAGTCATTTATATAAATTAAAAACAGTAAGGGACCTAGGACAGTTCCTTGTGGAACTCCTGAGTTAACCTTTATTGGTGTAGATTTAGATCCATTAATTATTACAGTTTGCTCCCTACCCAATAGGAAATCTTGGATCCAGTGATGTAAGGGACCTGAGATTCCAAAGTATTTAAGTTTTTTGAGTAAACTAATGTGGTGAACTTTGTCGAATGCTTTTGAGAAGTCTAGTAATATTGTATCTATTTGATCATTATTATCTAAGCCTTTTGATAGATCATCTATTAGGCCTATCAATTGTGTTTCACATGATCTGTTCTTTCTAAAGCCATGTAGGTGTGGGCATAGGGCATTATATTTGTCAAGGTGGTTAACTATTCTGCTATATATTATGTGTTCCAGTAATTTACATGTGATACTAGTAAGTGATACAGGTCTGTAATTACCAGGGTCGGACTTATCACCTTTCTTAAAGAGTGGCGTTACATTGGCTAATTTCCAATCCTGGGGCACTTTACCCTGGTTTAGAGAGGCTTGAAAAAGAACTACAAGGATTGGGGACAGTTCATTGCTTAATTCTTTTAATAACCTGGCAGGTAATTCATCTGGGCCAGTAGCTTTGTTTATTTTAAAGTTTTTTAGGAGTGAATGTATACCTATCTCATCTACAGTTATGTTACCTATTTCTTCCAATTTATTTAAATTTATTGAAATTGTAGGCACATAATATAGTACAATAATGTAGGCACAGAATATAGTACGTTAATGTAGGCACATAATATAGTACGTTAGTGAAGGCACAGAATATAGTACGTTAATGTAGGCACAGAATATAGTACGTTAGTGTAGGCACATAATATAGTATGGTAGTGTAGGCACACAATATAGTACGTTAGTGTAGGCACATAATATAGTACGTTAATGTAGGCACAGAATATAGTACGTTAATGTGGGCACATAAGATAGTACGTTAGTGTAGGCACATAATATAGTACGTTAATGTGGGAACAGAATATAGTACGTTAGTGTAGGCACATAATATAGTACGTTAATGTAGGCACATAATATAGTACGTTAGTGTAGGCACATAATATAGTACGTTAATGTGGGCACATAATATAGTACGATAATGTAGGCACAGAATATAGTACGTTAATGTGGGCACATAATATAGTACGTTAATGT
>MUZC01000235.1:323884-341327 GCA_002072015.1 Radix auricularia | reverse complement strand
CCCCCCCCCCCACCACTTTTTTTCCCTTCCAGCCACATGACGTCACTTAGTGACTTCCCCAAATGCCAAGTGTCCTTAAAACAAAATTAAGAGTACGCACGTGAAGTTTTTGGGAATCTCATTGGGCGCAGTAGCCGGGAATTTCATCTTGGTTATTTATAGTAGCGTTACTGTGACGTCAATAAGAATTTTGATTTTGAGGCTACAGAACAACAACTGTCAGCATTTATCCAATTATTGCCGACATTGTCAATGCCGCGTGCACATAGGTCCTCAGGTCCCCAAACTGTGATCGCGGGTGTAGGGTCTTATGCGAGATATGTTTGTTGTAAGAATCCATTACGGAATGTTTTGGGTTCAACAGATGTGGTAAACAAGGATGTCCCCATGTCTTCGTGTTGCCTATTATAGTTCTTAAATAGCAATTGATTGAATTAAGCTTTTATCTGACACCAAGTCATAAAAACATATATTGACTGCGAAAGTTGCAATATCAACGTGCTACAGACACTTGCAGGTCATCCACGTGTTATGGATATTTGCAGGTCATCAACGTGTTATGGATACTTGCAGGTCATCAACGTGTTATGGATATTTGAAGGTCATCTACATGTTATGGATATTTGCAGGTCATCCAGTTGTTATGGATATTTGCTGATTATCCTTGTGTTAAGGATATTTGCAGGTCATCCACATGTTATTGATAGTTGCAGGTCATCCACGTCTTACGAATGGGTGCAGGTTTCCGTTAACTATGCTCTCACGCCCTGAAATATCATTTGACTCCTTCCCCCACCCCCACCCGTTAGAGCACGCAAAGATCCTGATTGCCGGGCCCTACAAGTGTTATCTCCACATTAACGAGTGCTCTCCGGAGATTACAGCCCGTTACCAATCACAATACGAGAAATCCAGGGGGAAAAGGGGACAGTAGCACTTATCGATAGATCATGAAAGGAAGAGTTATCAGCCCCTAGTAACTCCGATAACCGCGTCTGGTTTAAATCCCTCGGGGATTCATCGGCTTTGATAATTCAGGTCTCGAGAAGGAACATATTGTCTTCATTTTTTAAAGTTAGACACCCCCACCCCTCCCTCTCTTATTTCTTAAGACAATGAATGAGAAATCTCATAAAAATGTTAGCCTCCAAATCTATATTTTATAAATGTACCTATATTTATATATTATTTCTCCCTATCTATATTTATATTATAAGGACAAATATTTTATATCTACTTACATTTGAATATAAATTTGATTCATGGCCTACATTTCGTCGTAGTTTCATTGAGCTTTACTTAAACATTTTATTCTGATGTCAATTTTGTACTTTTAAGAAAAATCAATTTGTTAGCCAGATTTAATTAAATAATGACACGTGCTGATTTTCAGCATATTTTTTTTTCTTTTGGCGATTTCATTTCATTGTGTAGAAATGTTGTGAACGATGTATACTGATTAAATTGGGAGTAAATTGGTTACTATACAAGAAAAGAGTATTTAGATATGAAGTCTGTACTATATGAAGTCTGTTCTATATGAAGTCTGTACTATATGAAGTCTGTTCTATATGAAGTCTGTATTATATGAAGTCTGTTCTATATGAAGTCTGTATTATAAGAAGTCTGTATATGAAGTATGTACTATGTGAAGTCTGTATTATATGAAGTCTGTTCTATATGAAATCTGTACTATATGAAGTCTGTATTATAAGAAGTCTGTACTATATGAAGTCTGTTCTATATGAAGTCTGTATTATATGAAGTCTGTATATGAAGTATGTACTATGTGAAGTCTGTATTATATGAAGTCTGTTCTATATGAAGTCTGTACTATATGAAGTCTGTACTATATGAAGTCTGTACTATATGAAGTCTGTACTATATGAAGTCTGTACTATATGAAGTCTGTATTATAAGAAGTCTGTACTATATGAAGTCTGTACTATATGAAGCCTGTACTATATGAAGCCTGTATTATATGAAGTCTGTACTATATGAAGTCTGTACTATATGAAGTCTGTACTATATGAAGTCTGTACTAAATGAAGTCTGTACTATATGAAGCCTGTACTATATGAAGTCTGTACTATATGAAGTCTGTACTATATGAAGTCTGTACTATTCACTAGTATCCATAACATTTTATTTTGACTTTGACCACAGTTAACCAGGGATTGAGAGCTATTTTAGAAGTTTGATTTGAATTTCTGTTAGCGAAAAATTTGTATTGAGGGAAAAAAAAAGAAGAAAATTCTAGAAAGTAACTGACATATATGACATTATTAAGTCAGGGCACTATGTTACAGGATAATACAGAAAGACATAGTGCGTTGATAGTATGTGCCAGCTAGTACCATGTCTTGTTGTATCTGCTATGCAGCTAGTGCTAGATTTTGTTGTATCTGCCAGGTAGTACCAAGTCTTGTTGTATGTGCCAGGTAGTGCCGAGTCTTGTAGTACTTTATGGTGTTCAATTGACTTGTTGACTCCCATAATACTAAATCACTAACTGTTTGACTACCATGACTAAACTGTTTGACTCCCATGGCACTAACTGTTTGACCACCATGACTATGACACTAACTGTTTGACCACCATGACTATGACACTAACTGTTTGACCACCATGACACTAACTGTTTGACTCCCTTCTTTCAGGTGGCCCTGCACGGCCTGTGCGGCTCTCATTGCAGGATTAGCTTTACTACTCAACACTTTAGCTGTCATAGACGCCCAGGCGGACAGTATGTTCTCAGGTGAGTCCTAGACTCTTTTGTCATGTCATATTTACTCTTATGTCCTATACTATGTACTCTTATGTCCTAGTTACATATATGTACTTAATTATGACCAAGCCAAGGGGCGTGTCCTCACGAACAATATGACTCTGGTGTGTGCCTTGACCTCCGCCAAAGCCCCGACACTGACTCATAGAGCGAACCCAGGTTAAGAGCCACTGTGCTAGACCATACCTCAAAAAATCGACCTAATCTGAACCAGAATCCATCATTACATACACCTTCCTTTCCTAAGCCTAAGCTCCTGTAGTATACCTCCAGCAGTTATGACATCACCACGGGCACCTATCAGATTTTGTTTTGTCTGGTCCTCGCCAGTACGAGCTGAGTAGACCAGTCTCTGACTGTAAACCTACAACCCCCCCCCCCGACCTCTACAGTTACGTGAATCCCCATCTATGTGTGCTCACTAAGCAATGACTGCCTCCGAAAGAGCAGATGTATTTATTTCGTGAAGAAATGAGTAAGCTCTTGCCGGCAGGTGTCCGGCGGTTCTATTGTTTATATTTGGGGCTGTCTACCTTGTTGATCAAATACCTCCGTGTGAGCCGTTAGCTTTGAGGCCCTGTATCATTTGTGTCAGGTGTTGCAAACCTGGCTCTTCGTGGCCTCGTTTTTTTGCTGTTAGACTGCGGGATGTTGACCCAGATGGGAACAGCTAATGACCTAGATTCTTGGATAAGTAGGATGACTGTTGAAACGTTAGAGCATCCAGGGAACAGCTAATGGTCTAAATTCTTGGATAAGTAGGATGACTGTTGAAACGCTAGGTTATCATGGGAACAGTTAATGGTCTAAATTCTTGGCTAAGTAGGATGACTGTTAAAACGTTAGAGCATCCAGGGAACAGCTACTGGTCTAAATTCTTGGATAAGCAGGATGACTGTTGAAACGCTAGGTTATCATAGGAACAGCTTGTCACGTGATAATTTGCATATTAGTAATCGAAAGAAATCACGTGACGAGAGAGGGCGCGAGTTGTGTGTTAGTAGTTGAATAAGAACGTGTATGGAAAAATGGCAGGAAGCCAGATTAACTTCATCAGTGTATAAAGTGTACATACTTTTTGTGTTGGATTAAAATTAATTAGTTACCAAAGTCTTCTGTGTTCTTAATGCTACTTGTCAGTATACGCCTACAACAGTGAAAAGGCCTAATTAGAAATATTAGATAAAGAAACAGTTACACAGCTAATGGTCTAAATTCATGGATAAGTAGGATGACTGTTGAAACGCTAGGTTATCCCTGGAGCAACTAAGGAGTTTCGACGTTTTAAGGAAGTTGGTTTAAAATCCTGACATGTCTGTGCGCGTGCGTGTGGACGTGTTGTGTTAAATGTCCGCTTTAGTCTACCTTCTCCTTGGCGCGAAGCATGCCCTGATCTTGAACTTACTGTTCACCCATATTCATATGACCTCATATCAGTCTTCATTTTGTTCTCACACAAAATTAAATGACATTCAACTCTTTTAGCCAGAAGATGACATTTTCATTAGTCCCATAGTCTAGTGTGTTACAAGGGAACGAAAAACACAGAAATATTGGTTAGTAATTGTTCGCAGCTGTCAGACACGAACTCGTTTTTTCCACTGAAAACAAATCTAGATTCCCCTATTGATGACGTCATCTGGTCTCTCTCTCTCTCTGTGATAGTCACATGCCTTTTTCACCGTCGGACACCATGGTCGATTAGGTCTTGTTTGTGCTGTCCTGTAAACCAACACCGTAGTCAGTGACAAAAAGTTACAGTTACAGCTCTGATGTGGTTGGTCGAGGGTTTGGGGAGGGTGGGGGTGGTGTGAAACTGAGAAACGGAAAAGATGGATGCGCAGCTAAAATTTCCCCACTCCCCCAACACTCCACCCTCACCGTGTTGTAACGGCACCCCAGAGAGGGCTCGCAGACTACAATACTAACAATGCCTTGTGGTTCCAGGCGAGGGGCGCATGTTGATGATGCCCAACCAATAATAATTATAATTTGAGAACTTTTATAGAGCGGTACCCCAGCAAGCAGCTGGGCTCGCAGAGCTTCAATTAATAATAATAACACTTCCGGTGAACCTTCCTTTAGCGCCGTTAAGGTGGACCGGAGACGCCCGCGATAGGTGAATGAATATCAGCGAATTAGGGACACCTACTGCTGCTCGTTACGAAATGGTTGATAAGTGTGCAGTTTTTGTATAGCAAAGTACACGAAGACGACGATGAAGGTAATGATGACTTTTACTGCGTGGCCGATGACTGTATTTTATGTCTCTTTAGAGGGCGGTGCCATTTCCTGGTGCTACTCCTCTAATACTACTTCTACAATATATAAAAACCCGCTAAGCAGTGAATCCGCGAAGTAACGAGGGATAAACATCTATATTTATAGTTGGATTCAATTTAAAACATTCATGTCCTGCTTCCACAAAACATGTACTGACTGACATGAAGGTGCATGTGAGTTATGTTTTACGGTAGGGGTGGTACTGATTTAAAAAAAATTATTTCGATTATTGGGAAAAATATTAATCTATTAATTTCGATTAATTACGTTATTATAACGCATATAAATCTCGAAGGGTTTCGATTCATTTTTTTCGCGATATCGGCTAAGTCGCGGCTCCCAAATTGACGTGACGCAGCAAATTCGTTCCGCTATGCAAGAAATATGGGGGGAAAACTTTTTTTTTAACGTATGTACGCCGAAATAAATAATAATTAACAAGGGAAAAGTGTGTAGATAAGTTACAAAAAATATAAATTATCAATAATTTGGAAAACAAAAACGTTAGAAATATTTACTTAAATTATTATTCGTTAATTTTCGCAGTCCTAGTTTACAGTCAGAAAAATGTTTGATTGTTAATTTCCATAGTTATTAAAAATGTGAGTTTTTAATGCAGTCTTGAAGCCCTTAGTAATAGTAACACTACAAACTTGTAATGGTAGAGAATTATTATGTTTGGGGGCTTAAAAAGAGAAAAGTCTTTTGGCAAAAGTTTCCTGCTTGTCCTAGTAACACAAATAACACGTGTGTCTGCAGCATAGCAAAGTTGAAACACAGGGTTAGTAGACAGAGAACAGTTCAGTAAGATAGGAAGGTTTGCTTGGATTCGGGGAAATCCCTTACCTACAGTCATGAGAAATTATTCATATCACCCCCTCCCCCATTTTCACTCTCTTAAACACTACCCTTTCCGTACTTCAACTACTGGTACTTCACCTACTGGTACTACACCTACTGGTACTTCATATACTGGTACTACACATACTGGTACTACACATACGGGTACTTCATCTACTGGTACTACACCTACTGGTACTTCATATACTGGTACTACACATACTGGTACTACACATACTGGTACTTCATCTACTGGTACTACACCTACTGGTACTACACATACTGGTACTACACATACTGGTACTACACATACTGGTACTACACATACTGGTACTTTACCTACTGGTACTACACATACTGGTACTACATATACTGGTACTACACCTACTGGTACTACACCTACTGGTACTACACATACTGGTACTACACATACTGGTACTTCACATACTGGTATTACACATACTGGTACTACACATACGATACTTCTACTACTGGTACTACACATACTGGTACTTCATCCATTGTTACTTCACCTACTGGTACTTCATCTACTGGTTCTTCACCTACTGGTACTTCACCTACTGGTACTACACATACGATACTTCACCTACTGGTACTTCACCTACTGGTACTACACATACGATACTTCACCTACGGTACTTCACATACTGGTACTTCACCTACTGGTACTTCATCCATTGTTACTTCACCTACTGGTACTTCACCTACTGGTACTTCACCTACTGGTACTTCACCTACTGGTACTTCACCTACGGTACTTCACATACTGGTACTTCACCTACTGGTACTACACCTACGGTACTTCTACTACTGGTACTACACATACTGGTACTTCATCCATTGGTACTTCACATACTGGTACTTCACCTACTGGTACTACACCTACGGTACTTCACATACTGGTACTTCACCTTCTGGTACTACACCTACGGTACTTCTACTACTGGTACTACACATACTGGTACTTCATCCATTGGTACTTCACCTACTGGTACTTCACCTACTGGTACTACGCATACGGGAACTACTCATACTGGAACTTCACCTCTACATATACTACATACGTTTGTAAAGTTTGCGTGCTATCTCTTTACGTTTAAATTGTACTTCGAATGACTTGTAACGAAATAAGCTTCGCTCAAGATTAAAGTAAAATAATTTTAAAAAACTGACCACTCGCATACTCTCAGGTCTGGTTACGTCTAACATATTTGACAAGAAATCGACGCTAATATTTCGTCGCTTTGTTTGACAAGTTGACTCCAGCAGAGAATGTAAATTTCCCATGGGACCTGTTCCCATATCTGGGAAATGAATCCCCGCCCCACCCCCTCCAATAAAAAAATATCTTTTTTTTCCCCTGAATTTAAATAATTTAATAAAACTGGGAGAACTTGTCTTATCACTTGATATTTTCTTTTGTTACAATTTTTAAAAAAAATAAAACAACGACGGCAAACACACTAAAGAATTGTAATATGACATTACAAAAACGTGTTACACAAACGCATGCGCAGAGAAAATTCGGTAAGTTGGCGACTAGGTCAGTCTGAACTTTACAAGTTGGTGGTGCCATGTATTGGAGAGGCGGACAACGAGAGATACAATCTTCAGATGACACATGGCAGAGATCTTGAGTTCAATCCGTGCAAGATTGTTTACTGCTGCATAGGATGCTGGGTAGCTCCCTAAATATACTGACAACTTCCGGGGATGGGGGTAAGGGGGGTTCTATCTGTTGGAACAGCTGGAAATGATGAGTTCCTTTTCTGTGACATTGTCTTCTGTATGCCATTGTAGCAAGTTTGCAACATTATCCGATACCCTGTCTTAAGGTCCACTATTGAACGCTCGAATGGGCGAGGCTATTTAACACTAGTATTGGATAGGCTATTTAACACTAGTATTGGATAGGCTATTTAACACTAGTATTGGATAGGATATTTAACACTAGTATTGGATAGGCTATTTAACACTAGTATTGGATAGGCTATTTAACACTAGTATTGGATAGGCTATTTAACACTAGTATTGGATTGGCTATTTAACACTAGTATTGGATAGGCTATTTAACACTAGTATTGGATAGGCTATTTAACACTATTATTGGATAGGCTATTAAACACTAGCATTGGATAGACTATTTAACACTAGCATTGGATATATTCTTTAGGGTTAGTATTAATGGTTGAAAATAAGGGATTATAATTATATTTTTCTGTCCTTTCTTGATAACTTCTGCGGACCGGCGGCAAATGGCCCGCGGACCACCACTTTGAGAAGCACTGGATTAGAATACGGCAGTAGGGGGATTCTCAAACTGTGACGGATTGCTTATAATATCTATCAACTAATTCTCACTATTTAACTCTAGTATTGGATAGGCTATTTAACACTAGCATTGGATAGACTATTTAACACTAGCATTGGATGGGCTATTTAACACTAGTATTGGGTAGGCTATTTAACAGGCTGTTTTGTTACGTCCGGTCAGGCTAACCCATGCCCATACCTTGTTTACGTCTTTTCCATTGAATTTAGGCTATTTAACACTAGTATTGGATAGGCTATTTAACACTAGTATTGGATAGGCTATTTAACACTAGTATTGGATAGGCTATTTAACACTAGTAATGGATAGGCTATTTAACACTAGTATTGGATAGGCTATTTAACACTGAATTGAATGGGCTATTCAACACTCCAAACTATAAGAACATGAGTTATTAGGTGACCAGGTTGTTTGACTACTTAAGCACTCGTACACTCAGTCACACACACACATGCACTCAACAACACACACATACACACACATGACACATCTCTAGACCAGATCTTCTCGTGTTGGCTACAATCAGCTGACTCAGCAATGTTCGCGGCCTTCCAACTGTCTATTTAGGTCTCGTCTGCCTGCTTGCTGCTCCAATGGCTAAATATATTCATTAGTTGACGTCTGCTGTTTACTTTTCAAACGTTCGGTTTTTTAATGTGCAGGTATTTTAGACCTGGCGGAGTCTTTTTTTTAACCCCCTGTTCTGAAATATCCTTAAGCCCTTAGTAGTTGCTGATTCTCTATAACTGTGACGGACTGATTAGAATAGTGCTTCTCAAACTATTTAGCATGGTGGACCAACAGGAATTTTTTCATTGCACCAGGGACCGGTGAACTATTTTTTACTGTACTGGCGTGGTATTAAAATATCATCATTATTATTACTTTGTATGTGCTTATTGTCGAAAAATTGACATATTCTTTAGGGTTAGTATTAATGGTTGAAAATAAGGGATTATAATTATATTTTTCTGTCCTTTCTTGATAACTTCTGCGGACCGGTGGCAAATGGCCCGCGGACCACCACTTTGAGAAGCACTGGATTAGAATACGGCAGTAGGGGGATTCTCAAACTGTGACGGATTGCTTATAATATCTATAAACTAATTCTCAGCATCGCGGCCTGTTGTCACATGT
Organism: Radix auricularia; assembly: GCA_002072015.1. NCBI lineage: Eukaryota > Metazoa > Mollusca > Gastropoda > Lymnaeidae > Radix > Radix auricularia. The sequence goes on along the minus strand of MUZC01000235.1, from coordinate 331,926 downwards.
GAGAGATTCAAGTTTCTTGATTAAGCCTATCACAACACTATTATTTGAACACTAGTGTATTACCCGTCAAAAATGACGGAAGTTTTCAAAATAGATATATTTCAGTTTTGTAATTTTCCCATTTGCTCGAAAGCCGCATAGTAAATAATCAGAAAATGTAGAGACAAAGAGAGAACAATTAAATCTCATTTCCATATTGAACAATTTTATGCGGACGTTTTTTTTTCCAAGGCCATTTTTTTTAGCGGTGCGCTTTCTAAAATTTAGCGGTACGAACGGACATGGCAAATTCAAATAATATTTCTTTTAATTGGTAGTGATTTCTCGCTCGTCAAAACGACCGAGTATACAGCTGTATACTCCCTCGTCTAGTTTCGGTTATTTCTATTCTTTGTTACTTTTTTATAATTAATAAAAATTCATTTTTGTGTGTGTCTGTGTGGTCGTATTGATAGAGCGATAGTTTGCTAAATCGGATGTCTGGAGTTCGATTCCTCACTGGTGTTTTTTTATTTATTTTTATAAACAATTATACTACATTTACATGAATTGATAATGAATAAGATTATTTTCAAATGGTTTGTTTTTATATGTTAGGTTTAGTGATAGACTTTAGGGTTTGGGTTAGGTTTAGTGATAGTTTTTAGGGTTTGGGTTAGGTTTAGTGATAGTTTTTAGGGTTTGGGTTAGGTTTAGTGATAGTTTTAGGGTTTGGGTTAGGGTTAGTGATAGTCTTTAGGGTTTGGGTTAGGTTTAGTAATAGTTTTTATGGTTTGGGTTAGGTTTAGTGATAGTTTTTAGGGTTTGGGTTAGGTTTAGTATAGTTTTTAGGGTTTGGGTTAGGTTTAGTGATAGTTTTTATGGTTTGGGTTAGGTTTAGTGATAGTTTTTAGGGTTTTGGGTTAGGTTTAGTGATAGATTTTAGAGTGCTAGATAGTTTGAATGCACAAATAGAATCGGTTCAATGAAAGGCGCAATGAATACTTGTAACTCTTCAATTTTATAAACATCATTTCTTAACGGAAGTGGACGAGCGAGTAATCGCTACCTTTTTAAATTATATATACAAATGCATGTATAATGAGAAAATCTGAAAGCTTAGGCTTCGCGGTATGTAAGTTTGTTTGAATAATAATGATATAATCATGATAATAGTAAATGAATAGGGAAATACACACATCATTAAGTGATACTGCAGCAAAGAAGTCTGATATTCGAAGTATTCACTAATATTGCTAAGCAATCAGCCGATGTTAACTTGCGGCATTGAATAGTGCGCACCAATTATGACTGCACAGTGCGTTAAAAGTAAATGACGTGACTGTAATGGGATCTACATCGAGAACATCTGTGATTTGAAGCCGTTTAAGCTTCATTGATGATTAGGACTTGTCAGTTTATTCGACCATTTGTCCATATATTATTACCACAACATTGCCGAAACATGTAAAAAAAATAAAATGTAATTTTTATTACACATTTTAATATCAAAGAACTATTTATTTTGAATGAAACGTAGTAAGCAAAGTAAAACTTATTTACATTTTAATACACACGTGTTAGTAACTCACATATACGTTTTTATTATTGTCAAGTCAGCAACCTTTTCAAGATCTATTAAGACTTGTCAGTGTATGTCAGATAATCAAGACATATTGTATCACAGATTGTATCTAATGCAGTGATACGCCTATGAGATACTCAAAACAGATTGTATCACAGATTGTATCTTATACAGTGATACGCCTCTAAGATAATCAAGACCGATTGTATTACAAATTGCATCTAATACAGTGATATGCCCCTGAGATAATCAAGACCGATTGTATCACAGATTGTATCTAATACAGTGATACGCCTCTGAGACCCACCGTCCGATACTCAAAATCGACTACCGTATATTCGCCTTATGAGACTTTCCGAAATATAAGACGCAACCAATTTTAAACGAAAATCTAGAAGACAAAAATATGAATATGAACCAAATACTTTCTATTTGTCGTATAAGACTCACCAACTCTCCCCCACCCCCGAGTTTTGGGGAAGAAAAAGTGCGTCTTTTCGGGAGAAAAATACGGTGTATCCACTACAAGTCGGGGGGGGGGGAACAAGTTAACAAAATGTTTTTGTTAGAGAAAACTCGAGAAACATTTTTTAATATTTCAGCCTCTCTCTCTCTCTCTCTCTCTCTCTCTGCAAGGGGCACTACTCACAGGTGCAGAACACGCGGCAGGGTGTGACGCACTTCCTGTTTCACTCTGTCATAACAGGCGCTCGTCTGCACCGACATCTTGGGCCATGTTTCATGAATTGGGAAATTGTTTCAAACCTCCACCCACAACCTTTACCTTGTCACACCAACACATTCTCATTGTTTCAAACCACAACCTTTACCTTGTCACACCATGACTTCTATCTTTACCTTGTCACACCAACACCACAACCTTTACCTTGTCACACCAACACCACAACCTTTATCTTGTCACACCAACACCACAACCTTTACCTTGTCACACAAACACCACTACCTTTACCTTGTCACACAAACACCACTACCTTTACCTTGTCACACCAACACCCACAACCGTTACCTTGTCACACCAACACCACAACCTTTTCCTTGTCACACCAACACTACAACCTTTTCCTTGTCACACCAACAGATTATCGTTCTCGATATCTTAATCATCTTGCCATAAACTATTGCACACAGGTGCTGTCCATTTGTATTTCCAAATTATACCGCGCAATTATTACTAATTAGTGAGAATGAATAAATTGAATTACTGGCTTTATTACATGCATCCATCAACCGTGTGCATGCACCAAGCTGGTGTACCACAGTTTTCTATTAGTTAAACACATTGTTGTGCAGCTGATCCTGTCTGTAATTTAATCATTGAAGAAACAACCCCAGTAATGAATCCGTATACAATCGTGCCACTGCGCAATTTTCTGGAATCACTGTACTAGTTATTCGTAACTCTCGACTATACCAATTACCCATACCATTGTCTCACTAACTTGTACCACTACAGAGCACTAAAAAATGCCGTTATTCCACCTACTTTTACCTCTAAGGTCTTTCACAGCCCTATCAAGAAACTTGGGATGGGTTGACGTCGCGGGAGCCATGTGCGGGCCGGGGTGCCATGTGCGGGCCGGGGTGCCATATTAGGGCCGGGGTGCCCAAATTGCACTAAGATTGATTCTATAGGTGGTATTATCAGTCAGCTGTAGCGTGCTCTACCACCGATTTGTACCAGTGTAACACTACACCATACGTCAGTGCCACACAGCTGTACCCTGCCCCCTATGATTCGAAGTTTACCCCCCCCCCCACGCACACACACACATTCACGTCACGTCCCTTGTATCATAAGATGACTAAAGAAATTCCATCTGTCGCCGCTAGTCAATGACATTCATTTAGACCCTCCCTGTCACACACACACACACACACTCATACGGTCGTCTGGACAGGCTTTTACCTGTCACGTGACTTCTTACCTGGTTACGTTAGAACAGGTGACTCCAAACTTCGGCACGCGGACAAAAGCCTTGGCAACAGTTTCGGCAAATAGTTTGAAAATGTTGCATGGATAGTTTGATGTGAAAATGTTGCATAGATAGTTTGATGTCAAAGTGTTGCATAGACAGTTTGATGTGAAAATGTTGCATAGACAGTTTGATGTGAAAATGTTGCATAGACAGTTTGATGTTGCTTAGTATGTTAATCTGGATGATGAAAATGTGATCTACTGACGTTTGTCACAATTTATGATATCATAGTTTGTTATATCCTTGTCTATGATATCATAGTTTGTTATGTCCTTGCCTATGATATCATAGTTTGTTATGTCCTTGTCTATGATATTCTGTTATGTCCTTGTCTATGATATCATAGTTTGTTATGTCCTTGTCTATGATATCATAGTTTGTTATGTCCTTGTCTATGATATCACAGTTTGTTATGTCCTTGTCTATGATATCATAGTTTGTTATGTCCTTGTCTATGATATCATAGTTTGTTATGTCCTTGTCTATGATATCATAGTTTGTTATGTCTCAAATAAGCTATTATAATTTCTTATGTCATAGTTTATAATACCATAGTTTGTTATGTCGGAGCTGGGTGGACTCAGAAACACCCATCCCCCACCCACCCACCCCCAGAAAAAAAGTCTCCATATTTCTACAGTTGAGCCCTCGGTGTCTCCTCGGTGTTTACCCTGACAATATTTCTATTAGTAGGCAGAATGCTGTTGACATAACCGAGTCTGGTGTTCAAGAGATGAAAGCGAGTTGGCGTGGGCCATGCTTGTGGATGTGTGCGTCTCCCTGCGAATTTGTGTGGATGGATCATCATTGGAGAATATCACAACTGTTGCTCCGGCTCCTCCCGCAGATTAGAGGATAAGTGAATCAAAATATGGATAACGACTCAGGAGTCTTTTTTGGCAGTTCAATGACCTTGACGATTTTAATCTGTCCACGTCATTTATTTAGTAATCCATCGATTTGAAAAAAATGTCAGCAATCGTGACCTTGGAGATACAATGTAATACTGCCTCAATGATGAATTCACATACTAGAAATTACCGTCAATGACTTTTGGCTTCTATAAAAAAAAAAACCTTGCTGACCGTTACTAACCGTTGGCTGCCGCCAGTATCAGTTATTGGCCGCATGAACCGTTGGCAGAGGCGTAACAACGACTTGGCATCGGGGCAGTTGACAAGGGCGCCGATGGCTAATCCTTCAATTTATTCAAATTTGGTATTTTCCAACCTTTTTGATTTTTAAAAATATATCCATTTGTCAAGGGCGCCAAAAATAAATAAGCCGAGGGGGCGGGGGAAAAACAGTTACGCTTCTGGTCGTTGGTTTCAGTCAGAAACCTTTGACTGCCATCAATACCCGTTGATGGCCGTCAAAACCGGTTGTGGCCGTCAATAATCGGTTGTGGTCGTCAATAACCGGTTGTTGCCGTTATTAACCGCTGGTTTCTGTCATTCACCGTTGGTGGCAGATAACATTCCTGTTAGTTGGGAACGACAAGGCTCTTTCTTATTGTGCACCGTTATCCAGACGCCCTACTTGGGCAGTCGCCAGAAGGGTTAATCAAGATTGGCCCTGGCACAACAAAAGGACACGTTTCTCGTAACACTATCTCCCTCTGGCACACTCGCTGTACGTCGTCAAAAAGCTCGGCCGTATAGAGGAAGCGGTCGCCCCCAAGGGCCGTGTGCCGTAGCGATAGTGGAGAGGAGTTGCTGGTACTCAACAGTCGTCTCTCTGTAGTCTAGTTCAACAACTGACAACTGCTCCCTGTGTGTGGACAACAGCTAGCAACGATCGGAGCCGGTCAATTGACGCCGCTAATGTAAGCACTAGAACGCGATGGCACCAAGTAAAACAAATCCGATACATCCACCCAGTTCATCGTACAGGTGAACGGAAGTGACTTAGTTTTGACTGATAACCTCGGTAATTATTGCTGGGTCTATTTGTATTTCATAACGTTTGCCATCGCTCAAACCGGAAATTGCTACGTAATGTTACTATTTTTAGACAATGTATTTAATGAAAGAATACTTTTCAACTTAAAAATAAAAAAGTGATAGAAATGCGTTTGCAAATATATTTGGTTAATTAATTTCTGAAAAAGTTTTTTTCTCGGTCAAGCATGCGCCGCTGCCGCATGTTATAACGAGGAATTAACAAAATAAATATTTTATACATATTAGTCTAAAAGAATACTCGGATAATTTGATTAATATCTCAATGACATAAAGCGTGGGAGTGAGCAGAAAGAGGGAGGCGTGCTGTAGAATAGAGCGTGGGAGTGAGCAGAAAGAGGGAGGCGTGCTGTAGAGTAGAGCGTGGGAGTGAGCAGAAAGATTGAGTCGTGCTGTAGAATAGAGCGTGGGAGTGAGCAGAAAGATTGAGGCGTGCTGTAGAGTAGAGCGTGGGAGTGAGCAGAAAGAGCGAGGCCTGATGTAGAGTAGAGCGTGGGAGTGAGCAGAAAGAGGGAGGCATCATGCTAGAGTAGAGCGTGGGAGTGAGCAGAAAGATTGAGGCGTGCTGTAGAATAGAGCGTGGGAGTGAGCAGAAAGAGGGAGGCGTGCTGTAGAATAGAGCGTGGGAGTGAGCAGAAAGAGCGAGGCCTGATGTAGAATAGAGCGTGGGAGTGAGCAGAAAGAGCATGATGTTAGAGTAAAGCGTATTCCTTCCTCTCTGCTCTCCAAGTTTTCCTGTACGCCACGGTGAAGTTTTTTAAAGGCCGTCTCTCAAAACTTGTCCAACAATAGAACAGTGCCAGATGTTTTTGTAGTGCTGACAGGTCGTGACCCGAGGGGTCAGAGGTTACCATACTATAGGCCGCGTGTATGTGGGGCGGGGCTAGAGTGGGGGCTGCTGGGGTCACACAACAACACGACACCCCCCCCCCCTTTTTTTTATGCCTCTCATATCCACATTGAGGTTGTAGATTTGAAAAATGCACAGAATGAGAAGAAAAGTAGGTGGCCAATCGATGAATAGAGAGGAATAGGGGATGATTAATATGAGGATCAGTGGATGACCAATAGGTGGATAATGAGTATGAGAATTAGTGGATGACCAATAGGTGGATAATGAGTATGAGGATTAGAGGATGACCAATAGGTGGTTAATGAGTATGAGGATTAGAGGATGACCAATAGGTGGTTAATGAGTATGAGAATTATAGGATGACCAATTGGTGGTTAATGAGTATGAGAATTATAGGATGACCAATAGGTGGTTAATGAGTATGAGAATTATAGGATGACTAATAGGTGGTTAATGAGTATGAGGATTAGAGGATGACCAATAGGTGGTTAATGAGTATGAGGATTAGAGGATGACCAATAGGTGGTTAATGAGTATGAGAATTATAGGATGACCAATAGGTGGTTAATGAGTATGAGAATTATAGGATGACCAATAGGTGGTTAATGAGTATGAGAATTAGTGAATGACCAATAGGTGGTTAATGAGTATGAGGATTATATGATGACCAATCATATATGATGTGTGCCGATTAGAAAAGTGTAACTCTCAAACCAAGGCCACTGCCTGATTTTACGAAATCTACATCTTGTTAATAGACTCAACATCCATATCGACTTTATACTCTTATAGAATTTACACTCCTATAGAATCTACACCCGTATAGAATCTACACTCGTATAGAATCTACACCCGTATAGAATCTACACTCGTATAGAATCTACACCCGTATAGAATCTACACCCGTATAGAATCTACAATCGTATAGAATCTACACCCATATAGAATCTACACCCGTATAGAATCTACACTCGTATAGAATCTACACCCGTATAGAATCTACACCGGCCCGTATAGAATCTACACCCGTATAGAATCTACACCCGTATAGAATCCACACCTGTGTAGAATCTACACCCGTATAGAATCTACACCCGTATAGAATCTACACCCGTATAGAATCTACAATCGTATAGAATCTACACCCGTATAGAATCTACACCGGCCCGTATAGAATCTACACCCGTATAGAATCTACACCGGCCCGTATAGAATCTACACCCGTATAGAATCTACATCCGTATAGAATCTACACCCGTAAAGAATCCACACCTGTGTAGAATCTACACCCGTATAGAATCTACTGAATCTACACTCGTATAGAATCTACACCCGTATAGAATCTACTGAATCTACACTCGTATAGAATCTACACCCGTATAGAATCTACACCCGTATAGAATCTACACCCATATAGAATCTACACCCGTATAGAATCTACACTCGTAAAGAATCTACACCCGTATAGAATCTACACCGGCCCGTATAGAATCTACACCCGTATAGAATCTACATGCGTTATTAGTTGACATTACTTCATGAGCAAGACCCCTTAAAGTAACTTAAACTTCTAAATAGCCAACACCCGAATAGAATATTGATATTTTTTACATGTATACACTCCTTCTACGCAACCTATGACACGACAGACTTCTCCCCCCCCCCCC
>MUZC01000235.1:265314-311585 GCA_002072015.1 Radix auricularia | reverse complement strand
ATAACTGACCCTGATCTCTTTTTGAGATGGGGGCCCTATAATAACTGACCCTGATCTCTTTTTGAGATGGGGGCCCTATAATAACTGACCCTGATCTCTTTTTGAGATGGGGGCCCTATAATAACTGACCCTGATCTCTTTTTGAGATGGGGGCCCTATAATAACTGACCCTGATCTCTTTTTGAGATGGGGGCCCTATAATAACTGACCCTGATCTCTTTTTGAGATGGGGGCCCTATAATAACTGACCCTGATCTCTTTTTGAGATGGGGGCCCTATAATAACTGACCCTGATCTCTTTTTGAGATGGGGGCCCTATAATAACTGACCCTGATCTCTTTTTGAGATGGGGGCCCTATAATAACTGACCCTGATCTCTTTTTGAGATGGGGGCCCTATAATAACTGACCCTGATCTCTTTTTGAGATGGGGGCCCTATAATAACTGACCCTGATCTCTTTTTGAGATGGGGGCCCAATAATAACTGACCCTGAACTGTTTTTGAGATGGGGGCCATATAATAACTGACCCTGGCCTTTTAAATCTTCAGAGTGCGTTGCAAGTCTAATTCTATTATTGAAATTATGAAATGTTACTAGTCAAACATTCCCCATCTCCTTCCAAAATTTCACGTTCTATCATCGCCTTATTAATTGACTCGTTTATTTAGTGACTAACTCCTTACAGTTCCCCTTTTTTAAAAAACTTACTTCCCTGTTGTGGTTCCTGGAAAGTGATGACCTTGACTTTGCTGCAAGCCAATGTCCCCCCCCCCCCACCTAAATTGCCGGGTCCCCACCATTCCATTACAATCGGCATCAAACAGCTTTGTGCCAATGCTAGACGTTGGTATGCTAACGTCGTTTAGAAGTTAGATTTTGTTTGTCCTCTATAAACCTGTGATGTCGGGTTCTAACGTTTGGAATTCACACGAGCCACAAAATCTGTGTTTGCAAAACATTTTCTAATAGAGCCACCAAGTCTACACACACACACACGCGCGCACGCACGCACGCACGCGCACACACACAAATAGAACATTAAAATAAATAAATAAATGAAAGAACACTAAACGATTTTTTACAAAACCAACAACTTACAAGCCAGATGTCTTCCACGTCAAAACAATTGTTTTCACTCCTACAGCCTAAAACAAATTGCGATAGTACCCTGCCTTCAACAGCGCTAAACAATCTCCCACAGTACCCTGCCTTCAACAGCCTTAAACAAACTCCCACAGTACCCTGCCTCCTACAGCCCTAAACAAACTCCCATAGTATCCTGCCTCCTACAGCCCTAAACAAACTCCCATAGTACCCTGCCTCCTACAGCCCTAAACAAAATCCCATAGTATCCTGCCTCCTACAGCCCTAAACAAACTCCCACAGTACCCTGCCTTGAACAGCCCTAAACAAACTCCCATAGTACCCAGCCTTGAACAGCCCTAAACAAACTCCCATAGTACCCTGCCTCCTACAGCCCTAAACTAACTCCCATAGTACCCTGCCTCCTACAGCCCTAAACAAACTCCCATAGTATCCTGCCTCCTACAGCCCTAAACAAACTCCCACAGTACCCTGCCTTCAACAGCCCTAAACAAACTCCCACAGTACCCTGCCTTCAACAGCCCTAAACAAACTCCCACAGTACCCTGCCTCCTACAGCCCTAAACAAACTCCCATAGTACCCAGCCTTGAACAGCCCTAAACAAACTCCCATAGTACCCTGCCTCCTACAGCCCTAAACAAACTCCCATAGTACCCTGCCTCCTACAGCCCTAAACAAAGTCCCATAGTATCCTGCCTCCTACAGCCCTAAACAAACTCCCATAGTACCCTGCCTCCTACAGCCCTAAACAAACTCCCATAGTATCCCGCCTCCAACAGCCCTAAACAAACTCCCATAGTACCCTGCCTCCTACAGCCCTAAACAAACTCCCATAGTACCATGCCTCCTACAGCCCTAAACAAACTCCCATAGTACCCTGCCTCCTACAGCCCTAAACAAACTCCCATAGTATCCCGTCCTCAATTTTTTAAAAGACATAAATGATAAAGAAAACTAATTGCGCCGTGCTCAGTTGAAAGGTTAAAGGTCGGAGGTTACTCGGTAAACTCATGGCGTGGAAGAATGTAGACAACCGTCGTGTGGCATCAAACGTCAGGAGAGGTACCACGTGGCCCTGGAACCAGGCGTTATCATAGGATCGGCCCGTTAAATGGGCCGGACCTCTTCTAGGTTATGGCACCGGTCATGACTAGGACAATGGTCAGCACCAGGGCACTTTGTGGTATTGGGGCACTTTGTAGCTTTAAGGCACTTTGTAACCTTAGGGCACAGAATGGCATCTTTGAGAAATCTCCTATAACAGATTACATTATAAGATCAACGGGATTTTTAAAAATTACATCGACCGTTACAGTCATGATGCGACTCCTTATGTGGCTCGAAGTCTGTGACTTACCTTCTATACGATACACACTGTGAGTGGACAATTTAGTTTATATACTACTATGGTGATCAGGGGCGGATTAAGACTGCACGAGGCCCCGGGCTGCAATCAAACGGGGGCCCTATCCAGCCAGCATCCTTAAAATAAAATGATTGTTAACAGCTAATATAAGACTGTAACTAAATATTAATAATGAAGAAAAAAAACGAACACGAAGAAATAAATGTTTGAAGTGTTCGCGGTATGTTACAATTGTGTGTGAAAAGAAAAACTTTATTTTCCACTGCAGCATCACGAGCCTGTGCTCTCTCCACACGGCCAGCGGAGCTTCTATAAAAAGAGAATTTTTAAAAATATAAACTATATTTTACATTATGCAAAGTGAGCCAATTAAAGTTTTTCGATTATTAAGTACTATCATGTCTGAATCGCGATCAGTTGTATAGATAATATTTATGAATTTATTTAATGTATTATATTTTCAAGGGTTCGTGCAAACATCTGTACACTTTCATTATAAAACATAAAAAGTTTGGGGGTCCCCAAACCGTCGGAGCCCCTGGCTTTAGCCCGTTAAGCCCCCCCCCCTTAATCCGCCATAGATGGTGATGACACTATACCCCCCCCCCACACACACACACCAAGAAGTTGTGACGTGGGACACTTTATTCCTCCACAATATGAGATAATGAGGCGGTATTTTTCTACACGATGGGATAATTACACTTTAAATTTCCCTTACACCTTGAGATATGGACGATTACTTTTACATCTGCTGATAAGGTCGCCTTATTTCTATTATACCCCGTGATAATGACACTTTATTACTTTTATACTACGTGATAATGACACGTTATTCCCTCCAATGGTAACAGCGCGGCATGTTGTCCTTGACCCCCAGCAATAGCTCACGCCAGCCGCATGTTTTCTTTCTTTGTTTCGTCTGTTTCCTGGAGCAGTTTCCTGTCCGATTGCTCTTGACATAGCCGGAAGTGATTGTTGTTATTAAATACTGTTATCCCGGCGATGCCTGGGGCCCCGCCCTTCCCCCCACCCCACCCCCTCACACGCGCGCAGCATTTGATTCCTGGGGGGGGCGGGAATCAAAAGTCAGTTTGAAGCTGGTCCCAGTCCACCAGATGGTGGAGCCTCTCATCACTTGACTCCAGGCGACCACAACCATTCAGAGAAACAAGGGGGCTTATTGTCGGGTGGGGGCACATAGCACTCGACTCACTTTCGCTCTCAGAGATCAACGTGGACCACTTCTAGGCTTTCAAAAGGTTCTATAGAAAAAAGAAAGGATAAAAACAAGTTCTGAACCCTCACGGATAGAGTTGAACGCTTACACATATAACTAAGTATATGTATATCGCCTTATAACATGTGGTGACAGCTAAATTTTTGTACAGTCAGATGCGTCACTAAAAGGAAGGGGGGGGGGTACGGGAGGTGTGACACCAATCACAAAGGGTGACACCAAAATGTAAGTAGGGTGGCCAAGCAAGTTGTAGGTGAGGTGGTCCTGTAAGTTGTAGGTGAGGTGGTCCTGTAAGTTGTAGGTGAGGTGGTCCTGTAAGTTGTAGGTGAGGTGGTCCCGTAAGTTGTAGGTGAGGTGGTCCCGTAAGTTGTAGGTGAGGTGGTCCCGTAAATTGTAGGTGAGGTGGTCCCGTAAATTGTAGGTGAGGTGGTCCCGTAAATTGTAGGTGAGGTGGTCCCGTAAGTTGTAGGTGAGGTGGTCCCGTAAATTGTAGGTGAGGTGGTTCCGTAAATTGTAGGTGAGGTGGTCCCGTAAATTGTAGGTGAGGTGGTCCTGTAAGTTGTAGGTGAGAAATAAACAGCGTGGGGTCATTGGCCCGGGAATTCCTGATCAGATCCAATCAAACTCGTGGAGCCAGAAGTGTGCTTCCAATCACATCGCTTGGTGCGGGAATCTCAGCCGTGACGTTGGGTAGTGAGCCGGGAATGGCGAGAAGCGGAGAGCACTAATGACTTGATCACTGACAGACGTGCGCCACCCGACAGCAACGCGAGGGCTGTGATCGGTGACCTATCTTTGAAGACCTCACCGCGGCTTATTGGTGTTGATGTTTGTAGTGTTAGCGGTAAACAGGTCGGAGGTCGATGAACGTGACCTACATGAACGCACGTGGAGACCACGGGCTGGGGATCGCGCTCAGGTTAATATACTTCCTAGACCACCTGAGCCAAACTACATTGGCCTAAGGACGAGACCCCCTCAAGCCCCAGGTCAAGGGTTTCCCCCCCCCCCTTTTCCTTCTCATCAGAAGCCATCGAACCTTTCACTCCAACTCACGTCTGATCTGTTTTGGTCGGGGTGGGATTGGTGTGGCAGACGAATCGAAGTCATACCCAGGGCACAAACGTCTTGCTGCGACCCTGTATCGCTTCTAAACCTGCGGAATTGTGGTATCGAGTTGACCAGCACCTTTCTACGCTGTGGTATCGATTCTCACCTAATTTTGTGGTATCGAGTAGACCAGCTCCTAAAGTTGTAATGAATGGTTCCTTGTGGGCGCATGTTAGCAGCTGTTTGCTTATATCCCACAGGCCGGGCGGGCCTCGGAGCGTTAAGCCCTTCAGTAAAAACTTTGTAATTTGTCACTTGTCACGGGCTCGTAAAACGTTTCAAACATGCCTGTTAGATTGTCCGGGTCTGACCTACTTTCGCCTCGGTGGAAACCGGATACTGACTGGGGTTGTAAAAGACAAACGGAAATGCAGAGACAACGGTACTTGTATTTATTGGTTATATTGTATGGTACAGACCATTGGTATAGCGAGCTAAAAGTACGGGGTACAGACCATTGGTATAGGGAGGTACAAGAACTAGGTACAGACCATTGGTATAGCGAGCTACAAGTGCGGGGTACAGACCATTGGTATAGCGAGATACAAGTACGGGGTACAGACCATTGGTATAGGGAGCTACAAGTACGGGGTACAGACCATTGGTATAGGGAGGTACAAGAACTAGGTACAGACCATTGGTATAGGGAGGTACAAGTACGCGGTATAGACCATTGGTATAGGGAGGTACAAGTACGGGGTATAGACCATTGGTATAGGGAGGTACAAGTACGCGGTATAGACCATTGGTATAGGGAGGTACAAGAACTAGGTACAGACTATTGGTATAGGGAGCTACAAGTACGGGGTATAGACCATTGGTATAGGGAGGTACAAGTACGCGGTATAGACCATTGGTATAGGGAGGTACAAGTACTAGGTACAGACTATTGGTATAGGGAGGTACAAGAACTAGGTACAGACTATTGGTATAGGGAGGTACAAGAACTAGGTACAGACTATTGGTATAGGGAGGTACAAGTACGCGGTACAGACCATTGGTATAGGGAGGTACAAGTACGCGGTATAGACCATTGGTATAGGGAGGTACAAGTACTAGGTACAGACTATTGGTATAGCGAGCTACAAGTACTGGGTACAGATCATTGGTATATGGAGTAGAATAGTGAGGTACAAAAATCGCCATGATCAAAATACTATTGTAAATATCCTCAGATATTTTCCCGATTGGTATTTATAATAGTTTTATAATAGTTATTTTAATTGTATATTTATACATTAACTTTTGAGCTCATTAGTCATTAGTATTTTTCTAACACACCAGCCGTATAGTGGAATTTAAGCAGAGATGGTAAACTACACGTACTATCACAATGCACCCCCGTACTAGTACTACAAACCCACCTATTCAGTACTGTAGTTTTAGGAACTATTTCTAACAACGCAGCCGTACTAGTACTACAAACCCACCTATCCAGTGCTTTAGGTACTATTTCTTACAACGCAGCAGTACTAGTACTACAAACCCGCATATCCAGTGCTTTAGGTACTATTTCTTACAACGCAGCAGTACTAGTACTACAAACCCGCCTATCCAGTGCTTTAGGTACTATTTCTTTCTTACAACGCAGCAGTACTAGTACTACAAACCCGCCTATCCAGTGCTTTAGGTACTATTTCTTACAACGCAACAGTACTAGTACTACAAACCCGCCTATCCAGTAGACAGATAATTCCATTTCACGGGCCTGTGATTTTATGCTGGTCGCCTGAGGTGTTAAGGTATGCAAATTCCAAGTGATATGTCGGTGTGTTGGCGGGTGGGGGTGGGGTCGCGGTCTGGTACAGCAGATTTGCCAGGAGTCAAGAACATTGGTAAAGTCATGGCGGCTAGGAATCTGGGTCATCATATAGAACAGCTGCGCCTGATATTTGGGCTGTGTCTGATTCAATAGTCTACACTAGGGTGTGTCAGACTTGTGTTATAGTCTACACTAAGGTGTGTCAGACTTGTGTTATAGTCTACACTAGGGTGTGTCAGACTTGTGTTATAGTCTACACTAAGGTGTGTCAGACTTGTGTTATAGTCTACACTAAGGTGTGTCAAACTTGTGTTACAGTCTACACTAGGGTGTGTCAGACTTGTGTTATAGTCTACACTAAGGTGTGTCAGACTTGTGTTATAGTCTACACTAGGGTGTGTCAGACTTCTGCAATACTCTTTGCAAGGCTTTGTCAGATTCTGTAATTGTCTATATTAGGCCATATCATAGTTTATCAGACTTCTGTTATAGTCTATACAAGGCTGTGTCAGTCTTCTGTTATAGTCTATACAAGGCTGTGTCAGACTTCTGTTCTAGTCTAAACTAGGCTGTATCAGACATCTGTTATAGTCTAAACTAGGCTGTATCAGGCTTCTGTTATAGTCTATACTATGCAGTATCAGACTTCTGTTATAGTTTATATTAGGCTGTGTCAGACTTCTGTTAAAGTCTATACTAGGCTGACTCGTGTTAAATGTTTGCCATAAAAGTCTAGAACTTTGATCTAGTCTTCGTGTAAGATACCAGTAGGTAGCAATACGTGTATGTAGAAGAGTCTGCGTCGATTGTTTTTCGGGGTTGTATCATATGTGACATAAGTAACCAGAGTCAGTTTTTGGTTATGTGAAAGTTTTATTAAACATCTTACGCAACCCTGCAGAATCATGTAAACTTCATGAGGGATTTTCACAATTTTCACCATGTCAGAATACAAGATCCGGTGACTAGTGCACTAAGTCAAACACTGGAACTAAAGAGGAAAGGTGATGTTGGCGAGGGTGGGGGGGGCGGGTGGGGTGATGTGATGGGACCAGGTCGGGTGAGGGTGATGAGGCAGGCAGATGTCGCAGTCTCGCGGCAAGTGTTGCCCCGAATGTTATGCCAGTGTGTCGACCTGCGGGGGCGTTTCTGTGGACATTTCTCATCATCTCTATAAATAGCTCCAGTGTCTGACTAGATGGAATTTTGTTTAAGGCCCATTACCTGTACAGTGAGTTCACCGTCTTCTAGGGCAGTGGTTCTCACATCAACCGCACTGGCGGATTACCCGCAGTGGTTCTCACATCACCCGTACTGTCTGATTACCCGCAATGGCTCTCACATCACCCTTCTGATTATCGAAGTGGTCCTCAGGTGATAGATAATTTGATTTCCACAATAAGGGCTCGTTGTTTGATTGAAATCGTATCATGTCTTATCTGTTACAGACGATCCTTCTATACAGAAGATATTTGCGCCATACGCGTATCCGTGTTTAATGTCTAGTCTGGCACTTTTATTAAATTTTCAAATGTTTGACAGAGTGTTGGTTTTCCCGGTTATCCCAGGCAACTCAATCCAAGTCCATATTCCGTACATGAAGAATAAGATGTGTCTGTTCTTGTATACGGAATAAATAAGAAAAGTGTTTTTTTCCTTGTTTGTCTGAGGGTTATATTAGATTAGAATATATGTGTGTTGTATTCCCAAGTTAGAATTAATAGCCTATTAGTACTTTTAAAAAAATATTTAATTTGCCTATCTGCTAACTGTGGTTTTAAAATCAACGCCTCAAGATAGCACAAGCCAACCGGCGGCGTATTGTAGTAAGCGGGGCTTTGGCTGGACCAAAAATGTACGAAACGCAACACGGCGGATGGAATTAAAACTTTGGCGTGATGGGCCCCAAAATAATACATTTCCTCTTCGTTCTTCAAAAACGTCCTCAATTTTTTTTTCTTCCTTTATTTTAACTATTAGCGTGTGCTTGTCTGTCGCAAAAACTTTGGATCGATTTTTAACCCACTTCCCGGTATCCCATCAAGCTCTAATTTTGCAGGCAGACTCGTGACGACGATAACAATGATCAGTCAAAATTTCATAACGATCGAATGCACTGTATTTAGATTAATGAATTGTTAGATGATCTATATGCATCCCTATGTAGAATTTAAATGTTTGTGCTAGTCTGTCGCGCGGTGCTTATTATATTGAACATACTTTTAATAATGTCTACTGTAAACTGTAGTAGTGCACTCCTGCACTATTAGCGTCGCACCAAGACGCACGAGAAAAAGAGGAAGGAATTGACGGAAGAGAGTGACACTGACTCGTGGCTAATTTAATTTACAAAGAAAGGGAGTATAATATAAACTTGGATTTTATGGGTTAGTCATTAATAAAGTGTTTTTTTTTTTTTTTTTTTTTTTTTTTTAAAGTTGTGTGCAGATAAGAAAACTGTCATCGTCATAGTCTTTTTTTCCGGCGTTCAGAGAGTTATCAATTAGTAATTAGTGAACGTTGGGAGAATGTCATTCGTATAATGAGATAGTAGACCTTGAATTTTGAACTTCATTACCCTTTATTTTATGGTCTCCGTTATGCTCAAATGTTTTGAGAATCCCTGGTGTAAAAAATAACAATTTGATACCCGTCGTTGGTCACGCGCGGTATTAGCAGCTGTTCCCACAGGTTTCATTACTCATGGCTTCAGCGATCTCAACGTTTTGGCTTTAAATTTAATTGCCACTAGGAGCGGGCTTTCTAAAATAGAAACAGCAGGATGACACTTAATGGGTCCAGTCATCAGGAAGAATCTAGCCTGTTACACACATCAGTAACAAAACAATATTTTCTCTCACACTCGTAACACAACACTAGATGCTTGTCCTAGAAGTTAAAATTAAAGGCATTAAGTTTTGAATGTTTATTTTTCAAATATTAAGTGAACGAGAGGCTGGGGCGCTAAAAATACATTGGAATTTTTTTCTATCTCCAGAAATAAGCCAGGTAAATGGCACATAAGTTTTCGAGGATGTAGGGAAAATAAAAACGTCCACTTTCTCGCCCTGATCACATTTTTTACCTGCTCTGTTCAGTGGCGTCGCTAGTGGGGTGCGGTTAAGGTGGGCCTCCCCGGGTGACAACATCACGGGGATGACACCAGACTGTAAAACTCTATATATTCCCGTTCTTCGGCACAGGAAAACTCGGAGTTATATGGGTTAAATCGCGAGGGGGTGACACCATGAGCTTCTGCCCCGGGCGACACCAACCTTAGTGACGCCTCTGGCTCTGTTTACATATTGGTACATGCTCCAACATTCTGTTTCACTGTGTAACATTCTGTTAACTTGGGTGTGTAGTTTAAGATCTTAAATAGATATAAATAATATTTTATAGCCAAAGATCCTTTTTATTTATTCATACATGTGTTAAATTAATCCTTCAAACAGCTGTTTATCAACTAACTGTTAGTCATACACACATATTCAGTCATGATGCTGATGATGTTTGGGGAGGGTGGAGTTTTTAAGAAGGGTAATTTTCAGAAAGCTTTTTCAATTTTTTGTTTGTTTGTAAAATAGCGTTTGACAAAACTACGGTGCAACAGGCGAATGACGAAAAAACGCGAATAAAGACATGGAGATGAAGACTTATTTTAAGATCCCACATGGGTGTCGATGGCTAACATTTTGATAACCACTGCGTTCTTAGAAATTCCTGGGCTCTAATTTAACTTTAATTGGCTATCAGTTGAACAGACGTGAGAACCTCTGAGTTCTTAAAATCTGTAGTTTGCTAATTAAGATACGTGTGCTACTCTAAGCAGTAAAGATATGAGAACAGCCGAGATTCTAGTTTTCTGTCCGAAAGACTTATTTTGATATAAGCAGAACATATATGAGAACCACTGAGTTCCTAGCTTGCTATAGGAAACACGTTTGCTGGTCTCATCAGAACAGATATGAGAACCATTGAGTTCCTAGCTTACTATGGGAAACACTTTTGCTGGTCTCAGCAGAACAGATGTGAGAACCACTGAGTTCATAGCTTGTCATAGGAAACCCTTGCTGGGCTCAGCAGAACAGATATGAGAACCACTGAGTTCCTAGCTTACTATGGGAAACACTTTTGCTGGTCTCAGCAGAACAGAACAAAGCTTTGTTTGCATTCTCGTTCTCAGATCTCATAAACAAGGCCGTGATACAAAATTTGAATGAAAAAAAAAAAATAATAAAAACAAAACAGATCCAAAAACTTAAAAGACCGCTCTCCACATGGCGCAAGAGATAAATAAAATGGACCGGTTCTAAACAGGTAAAATACTAAAAGTTTTATAAAGAAAGATACTAGGTTTAAAAAAAAAAAAATTAGGTATATATTAAGTTTAAGAGGTTGCTTTTTTAAAACCCATTTGATATCGGCTAAACTGACGACTCCTGTATTTGGATAATAACCTGCAAATACAGACAACACAGTGAATTCTTAAATAGCTTTGCGAAAATGTTGATAATAAAATACTCAGACATCATGGGAGTCATGGTTGTAATAGCCGTGTTTTTTTAATGACACTTTATCCCATGTGTTTTTGTTTTTTTTTCTACGGTAAAGGCGGGAAATTTTTAGCCTTTAGGTTCCATTGGGCAATGAACGTCTTAGTTGAAGCACAAACATGTCCAATTTTACGTGCAAGTATTGATTATCTTTTTTGTTTTTGTTTTTACTTCCTCTCCCCCAAACTTAATGTGGGCTGCACGGAACTCCGTTGCGGGCCGCAAGTAGCCCACGGGCCGCAGCTTTTCCATCCGTGGTTTGTTTGCCCTAATTGATTCTGATCTGCACTTCTTCTCTCTTCAACTAAGTCAGTTTTCTTTTTTAGCATGACTTAGGGTAGTCCGTCCCACCATGGGAATACAGAAGTGCATTGATGTCTGCTAAATGCGCGGACTTGGTACAGGAACGTCTAGACGTCTCTAGAGAAGTGTTATCTTCCTCACTAACCAATGAATAGCCGGCGTTTTGTCGATGGTGGCGCGCGATTCATTCACCGGAGTTCAATGCCATTGAGCCTGGGCCGGCCATACATGGGTGGGGGGGGGGCGTTCATTGAAGATTTCTCAACTGCTATTATGGTGTATACGAAATTCTACACTTGCATGGGGTTCCGATAAGAGGACGCGAGGCAACGCGACATCCAGATTATAAATAAAATTTCAGCGGCAAACCGCCGTGAGAGTTTCTCAACTTTATTTCTGGTGGAGGGGGGGGGATAGTCGAGGTGTAGGAAATACATAATTTCGTTAATACATTTACATAGTGTTTTCATTTATTTCTTTCCTCTTCTTTTAAACGCTACCTACATCCCAGTTTCTGCGTTGTTGTAGGTCACCTTTGAGATTTTGTTGTACTCCTGCAAAAAGGAGAAGTTATTGGTTTAATTTTGTATAACGAAACATTCCAATCTTACTCTTGAATAAAAAGTTAAACAGGGCTTTATATTGAAAGGATTTGACCTAGTTTTGACATCCTTGTCACATATATAAGCCCTTGACCTAGATTTGTTGTCCTTGTCCTAGAGATTATGTCATTGTCCTACACATTATTTCCTTGTAATAGATATTATGGCCTTCCCTGGATAACATTCGCTTGCCCTAGATCTAGTGTCGTTGTCCTTGATTATGTCTCCTCCAAGATTTGGTATCCCTTACCTACTCCTAGTGTCCTAATCATAAACTTGGTAGCCCATATAAAATACTTCAGAGCACTGAACTTCTAATGCCAATTTCTTCGGGGCCTGGGGCCCTAAAATGTCTTTTTTTTCGTAAATGTCGAAGATATTTTCCCATTCACTTTTTAACGATCTCGTGAAATATAGATCTATCCATTATGAAACTGAATTAAAAATGAACAGATTTTTTTAAATTGACATCTTTTACCAAATGGACCAGGAGGGCCGTAAATGCCGTTTTCCCCCTACAATAGATATGTAAAAATAGTTTAAGCGTTAGATAACGAGTAAACAATTGATTTATACCAAAATTAGTATTAAAAAACTTAAGAGCCTATAATAAATTACAATAGGGCAGTGACGTCACTACGTGGAGTGCGGTGGGGACGGGCCGCCCCGGGTGACATCATCAGGGGGTGACACCAAAATGTAAAATTCTGTATGTTCCCGTTATTTGGCACTAGAAAACTCTGAGGAGTTCTATGGTTTAAGTCGTGAGGGGCTGAGCTACCGCCCCGGGTGACACCAACCCTAGTGACGCCTCAATAGGGCACTGTACTCCCTAATGTCCATTCCCTCGGAGCTGGGGGCCCTAAATGTCGTTTTTACTGAACGTTAATTATTGTATCCTCAATTCAATTTGACATACCACAGAGACATAAAGCTTGAGTACTGTGGCTATAGAAAAAATAAGTTATAACTTATTTTGGGTCCGAGGCCCTGAATAGTTTTCTTCTTTTGCTTGCCTTTTAATTATTAATTCATTTATCCGGTTGCTATGAAAATTATAAAAATATTTTTAATTGTAATTAATAGTTTAATCGTTTAAATATTTTACCGATTAATCGAACAAACTATTTTTAATCAGTACCAGCCCTTCTTAATACCCATACAAGGTTTACAACTGAACATTTACCTAGTCTGTGTTATGCCCTGTGATGGTATGGCGTAGTATGCCCTGTGATGGTATGACGTGCTATGCCCTGTGATGGTGTGATGTGATATGCCCTGTGATGGTATGACGCGCTATGCCCTGTGATGGTATGGCGTAGTATGCCCTGTGATGGTATGACGTGCTATGCCCTGTGATGGTATGACGTGCTATGCCCTGTGATGTTATGATGTAATATGCCCTGTGATGGTATGACGTGATATGCCTTGTGATGGTATGACGTGATATGCCCTGTGATGGTATGACGTGATATGCCCCGTGATGGTATGATGTGATATGCCCTGTGATGGTATGACGCGCTGTGCTCTGTGATGGTTTGATGTGCAATGCTCTGTGATAATAGCTACCCATGGTGGGTGGGGCATGGGAGGGACGGCAGCTGTCACATTTGTCTGTGTTGGGAGGTGGGGGGTAAGGGTGCTATCTAAAAGGGCGGGGGAGGGGGTCTGGGGGTGAAAAGTTACCGCTTAGTTAGGACATCGCCAAACGGGGTCAAATTATGTTTGAGACAGTCAGCCAACAGCAGGCAAGTGGTTAGGAATGTCAGCAATTTCCCGTAAACCTGACAACACGGCAACTGGGCGAGAATGTTGGGCACGTGTTGTGACACCCCCCCTCCCCTGGACAAGCTGAAAGGCTACATAAAGATTGGGCCGCTTAATTATTTATTACTTGTAAGGACTCTCCTGGGGTGATGCCCGCAGGTAAAGTGACAAAAAATGGATGATGGCTTTTCTTTGTTGGGCAATCTTAACTATACCGCGCCCACGCCCATCGAGAGGGCAGCAGAACCGTCACCCCACCAGGGCGCCCGCAACTAACGACGCCCCTATGGATGTCTAGCTTTAAAACAGTGGTTTTTTATTGGGAAGGGGGGTGGGGGAAGAGTGGGGTTGGAACTCTGACTTAGCTCCCTTGATGAGCTTGCTCTTGAAAACGTTTTCTGAACTCAGAAACTGCTGACTTAGCTCCCTTGATGAGCTTGTTCTTGACACAGTTCTCTAATCTCAGAAACTGCTAGCTTAGCTCCCTTGATGAGCTTGTTCTTGAAACAGTTCTCTTATCTCAGAAACTGCTGACTTAGCTCCCTTGAGGAGCTTGTTCTTGAAACAGTTCTCTAAACTCAGAAACTGCTGACTTAGCTCCCTTGATGAGCTTGTTCTTGAGACAGTTCTCTAATCTCGGAAACTAATGGCTCAACTCCGTTGTTGCCTTCTCTTTAAAAAAGAGAAAGAGAGAGAAAATTTGTGTGTGTGTTGTGCCTGAGAGAAGGGTGGTGGTATTTCCGTAAAAAGATCTAGTGTCTGGTGTACGAAATGTGCGCGTGTAATCTTCAACTGTAACACTCCAACGACCAAAAAACTTGTAGACACCTCAACTTGATTACGCCACAGGCACAATGTGTATGTATGTAGACGTGTGTACAAGAAATAGTGAGCTGTGTACACAACATGACACGTCCAGACATGTACAAAAACACAGCGACATATAACAAGTTTTTCCACCTTCAACTTTTCTTTGCGAAACTATTCCAAGGGCAACAACCAGCGATTCTCACATCCCACGTCGAGTTGGTTAGCTCCCCCTAGTCAGCGCTAATGTTTTCCGTCTTAAAACAACGTCTAATAGAAAAGCGAAACAGACAGGTAGCAACAATGGGAAGGAAGGCACACGTTTGTTCTGTAAGTTAGCCAGGTAGCAGGTCGTGAGGATTGCTACCTTTTAACTATCTCTGCGCCCCGCCCACATACCACGCGCAGGCTTCCGGTACACGGATAGGACTCAATCTTATCTTATCTGTTACAGGCGCTCCGTCTAAATATACTGATTATCTGCAAATTTTGACTGCACACTTTGACTGCACACCTTGACTGCACACCTTGACTGCACACTTTGACTGCACACTTTGGCTGCACACTTTGACTGCACACTTTGGCTGCACACCTTGACTGTACACATTGAATGCACACCTTGACTGCACAAATTGAATGCACGCCTTTGACTGCACACATTGACTGCACATCTAGACTGCTCACCTTGACTTCAAACGTTGACTGCAACTCTTAACCTCTGACTTGAACAAATTTTTCCCAGCAACACATTACTTCAAACAATGGTTGAAAACATTGAATACAAACGTTTACAGCAAACTTAATAATAAACATTGACAAAGATCACTCACTACATACTTTGTCGGCAAATAGGAGGATGAAGGGGCATTTTCAGTGTGGGGGTGGGTGGTGGCGGAGCCTAACAATAATGATAGAAGTGGATGAGTGATGACATGTTTGGGGGGGGGGGTGTCAAACAGTCGCTTCTTCTAAACAGATTATTGCGCCCTACACTTATCCATGCTTTTAAACTGGTCTTGCATAATATGTACACTGTATTATCGTTTTATGTTCAATTAGATTGTGTCTGACTCTAGTTAATACTATTAATGTACATGTACGTCCCACTTGCTTGAAAGTTCATCAGCAATCTTACTTCTAAATCTCAATCCGCAATTGTGCACTCATTGTTTTACTGTCCCCACCACCACCTCACTCAATTGTGCACTCATTGTTTTACTGTCCCCACCACCACCTCACCCCATTGTGCACTCATTGTTTTACTGTCCCTACCACCACCTCACCCAATTGTGCACTCATCCTTACTGTCCCCACCACCACCTCACCCAATTGTGCACTCATTGTTACTGTCCCCACCACCACCTCACCCAATTGTGCACTCATTGTTTTACTGTCTCCACCACCACCTCACCCAATTGTGCACTCATTGTTTGTACTGTCCCCACCACCACCTCACTCAATTGTGCACTCATCGTTACTGTGCCCACCACCACCTCACCCAATTGTGCACTCATTGTTTTACTGTCCCCACCACCACCTCACCCAATTGTGCACTCATTGTTTGTACTGTCCCCACCACCACCTCACCCAATTGTGCACTCATCGTTACTGTCCCCACCACCACCTCACCCAATTGTGCACTCATCGTTACTGTCCCCTACACCACCTCACCCAATTGTGCACTCATCGTTACTGTCCCCACCACCACCTCACCCAATTGTGCACTCATCGTTACTGTCCCCACCACTATCTCACCCAATTGTGCACTCATTGTTTTACTGTCTCCACCACTATCTCACCCAATTGTGCACTCATTGTTTTACTGTCCCCACCACCACCTCACCCAATTGTGCACTCTTCTTTCAACTGTGCACACTAATTCCCAACCATACCCTTGGACCCACTCACGAACCATTATGAAATCAAATTTTCCCCTTTTTTTTCCCAGACGCAGCATCAAAACTAGAGATCGACCTTCTCAGCGCCATCGGCGTGCCCACCGGACCCTCCAGAGCACAAGTATCTTACGCCACTGGCTTCAACGGCTACCCAAGTTTCAGAATCCACAAAAACTCGGAAATCAGGGAACCTGCGCAGAGCTTGTTCCGCGGACCCCTCCCCGAGGAGTTCAGCATCCGGGGAACGTTCCAGCCGTTCAACCAGAACGCTGGCTTCCTCTTCGCCATCATCAATCCATTCCAGACGGTCGTCCAGTTTGGCCTACTAATTACCGCCAACGGACCCCAGCACCAGGACATCGTCCTGTACTACACTCCCAACTCCAAGCTGGTCAAGGAGTCGGAGGTCATTGCGAACTTCACTATTCCGCAGGTGACCCGGAAGTGGACCAAACTCGGGATCAAGGTCGAGGCCAGTGCGATCACATTGTATTTAAATTGTAAGATGGTTGAGAAGGTCTTCTGGAGCCGACGGGTGAAGAATCTGGATCTCGAGGCCGGGTCAACGCTTTACATCGGCCAGGCGGGCCCTTACTACCAGCATGTGCCAGATTACGAGGTAAGTACTGATATCTGAAGTAGGACCTTGCGTGTGAGGTAGGACATTAATTAACTGTATTTCAGCTCTACATTGACAATACAAATTATGTTCTCTGCCTTGCAGTAGAACTTTAGAATAGATTTTCTGACCTCAAAGTTGAGTCTGACTCCAGCCATTATTTTAAGAAGACACGGCTTAAATAAAAGAAATTAATAAAAAGTTTGATTGTTATGAGCTGTCAAAGAGTGTATACAATGGACCACAATAGTTGTGTTATGAGCTGTCAAAGAGTGTATACAATAGACCACAATAGTTGTGTTATGAGCTGTCAAAGAGTGTATACAATGGACCACAATGGTTGTGTTATGAGCTGTCAAAGAGTGTATACAATAGACCACAATGGTTGTGTTATGATCTGTCAAAGAGTGTATACATTGGACCACAATAGTTGTGTTATGAACTGTCAAAGAGTGTATACAAAAGACCACAATGGTTGTGTTATGAACTGTCAAAGAGTGTATACCATAGATCTCAATTGTCTATTAGAACACTTTCGATATTTAGCTAGTTTATACGCTTGTTTACTGTATTTTGATTTATGAAACTGTGCTGTATTATAATTAACTAGCCGACCCGCGTCGTAGCATACGCCGCTAATGTTTTCACCTGTATTCATTTTATGGAGGTAATGGTTGAGGAGAGTGTGTGACTATTTTTCTGTCACTGAGCACAACGGAGAGCACAAAGTTATTATGACAATGTCGAGAAACAAAGCTTATAGCCATGTTCGAAAAGAAAGTGGGAAATGAACGGGCACTAACACAAACATTTTTAAAAATTAAACAAAGTAATGTCTTAGCTGGGGCTTGAACCTACGACCTTCCGCGTGATAAGCGAATGTAATAACCACTACACTACGAAATACATGCTATTCTGTTATTCTGAAAGAACAAAGTAATTGACCTCAATTGAACACATTCTTGGTCTCGAAGACCCCCCACCCTGTGCACTTCCTTTTCTTGCCAGCTGATTGGTCGGTGAGGTTAGACAGCTTGCTTGGTGTCCGGCATGGTTGAACCATGAGGAGAATTATATAAATAATAAATATAGATAGTCATTGGTCTTATGCTCATTAAAAAAATGAATATATTTTTTATGATACTATTTATAGTATAGTGTTAATGATTTTGTTTTCTTTTAATGTCATACAATTAAGATCTCTTGCCAGCGAGTCATGCCATCCCTTTGTCGTGTAATTTACAAACGATAGGAACTCTAGCGTTGCCACTTGAATAACATGTATTTAGAATGATGACGTGTCTTCGCGCTTATTGTTCCCTGTATGACGCACAGATTTGACTTGTTTAGGTCTTAGGTACTCTAATAATAACTTAACACTTAGATAATTTATGAAGTGTTGTACCTCAGCAAGAAGCTGGGCTCACATGCAGCCCTTAACATAAAAATAATTATACACGTATAACAATGCATTCAACGTAAAACATACATATAACATATAACGACATTAAAGTGTACATTAGCCACGCTTATCATTTTAAAGAAATGTTTGATTATTATTAAATTAATTTTGAAAGTAAAGTTTGAAAAGATGTGTTTTTAGTGCAGCCTTGAAGACCTTAGCCTCAGTAGCTCGATTAATGTGAATGTTTGATGGTTAAAAAAAAAACTCCATTGTTTGGGGGTAAGAAAAGAGAAAGACCTTTTGCCAAATGTTTTAAAGCGTGACTTAGGAACGGAGAGAAATTATCTGTCTGCAGAAGTGTGTAACTGACGAGTGGGTTAGTAGACAGAGAGAAGATCACTCAGATACTATAATGTATGCAAGCATGGATATCCAACATCGTCATTGGTTAATTTGGTCAGCACAGACTTTGACGTGAGTGCGCCGCTTTGAGAGTATACCTTACATTTAAGAGCCTTGCAGCCATTTTGTTTACGTCTCTTGAAATGGTTTTGTTTTGTTTGTATTGTTTAGGATTTTTATCAACCCTACCCCACCCCCAGGGCGTGTCAGTAACCGTCGTCTCAAGATGTCTGCTTTGTGTTATATCATTCAGCTTAGCCTGCACAAAATCTGAGGGTCTGTCTCAATGTTGAAGTTACACAAATGTCATTGCTTGAATCAATTGCTCTTTGGGCCATTTCTTAAATCTAAACAAGTCGCCCGTACTTAGAGTTCCATTTATAAACATGTCTGTATACTTGACATCTTTGTACACTTGACATGTCTGTACACTTGACATCATTGTACACTTGACATCTTTGTATACTTGACATCATTGTACGCTTGACATGTCCGTACATTTGACATCTTTGTACACTTGACATGTCCGTACATTTGACGTGTCCAACACGTGATATCATTTTACACTTTCTATGTCTATACACTTGACATCTCTGTACATTTGACGTGTCCAACACGTGATATCTTGTCACACTTTCTATGTCTATACACTTGACATCTCTTTACTCTTGAAATATTTAAACACTTGTCATGTCTGTGTACTTACCATATTTGTACGCTTGACATGTCTGTGTGCCTAACAAGTCAGTACTCTTGACATCTCTGTACACGTCCAATAAATACGCCTTCCTGGTATGTGCACATATCGCAGAATATTCCGACCAAACATACACTCCCATACCAATTAGCTTTATAGCCAACACCGACCTATCTCCCTTGTCTTTGTCTTACCTAACTTGTTTACTTCCCTTGTATTACATTACATTAATTAGTTTAGCTGTAAGCTGTAGGATTTTTTTCTATTATACTAGAAGCGATTAAAAGCTACATATTTAAAAAGAGAGCATTTTTTATCAGGCAATAATAAACTTAATTTTTGAATGGGCCATGGTAAACTATTTTTAATAACCCTTAATAATCTGATTCTTGAAAGAGCCAAAAGGCCATAGTAACCAGTTTTTTTAATGGGCCTTAATACACCGATCCTCGAATGGGCTATAATAAAGCGATTCTCGAATGGGCCATTATTAACCGATTTTGATTCTTGGGATTTTCTCAACTAAGCCGGTTACCTTATTTTTTTTTAAAATTTCCCTTTTCTTATAAACATCCCGGGGGTAAGATTGACAGCTTCCTGTGGGCAACAAAGACATGCATTTCCTGGCAGATTGAAGACCAGCTCAGACAATATTTATTATTTTTGTGGGTGTCTGTCTTTCTTAATGTTGGCTAAATCCATGGGAAACTTTGGGGGCCAACAAGTGTACAAAACCGACATCGGCATGGTGTGGGGTAGAGGAGTTGTAACGTTTTCACTGCCAGATCTGATGTGAGCTATCCCCGGGAACTCCTTCACAGCCACTGTACTCTGTAGTCTTGCAATAGTCTAGCTAAATGATTGTATTAAACACACATACCTTTGTTGAATGTAAGGCTAACAGTGGGGGGGGGGCAACAATAAGGAAAATGTTGATTAAGCCAGGCGCGTTGACTGCGTTATTGTTGTCTTTCAAAGTAATATTGTGTTTTTAAAGTAATACTTCAAATTAGTACGATGTTCTAAAGTAAAATTATTTTTCAAATTAATATTGTCTTTTAAAGTATTATTGTCTTTAAAATTAATTCTCTTTTACAGTAATCTTGTCTTCAAAGTAATATTGTGTTTCAAAGTAATACTTCAAATTATAATGGTCTTCTAAAGAAATGTTATTTTTTCAAATTAATATTGTCTTTCAAAGTGAAGTTGTCTTTCAAAGTAATATTGTTTTTAAAATTAATACTCTGTTTAAAAGTAATTTTGTCTTTGAAAGTAATATTGTTTTTAAAATTAATAGGCTACTCTGTTTAAAAGTAATTTTGTCTTTCAAAGTGATAATGCCCGATGTATTTATAGTACTCTGTATTCTTATAAAGATAAAAGGCTTAGTTATTTCAATGATTGATGTTTCAAGTAGCTTTAATTGATGGAAAATGAGCATTGCCTCCGGTCTTTGGTGTGTTTGTTTAGTTGCAGTTGATTCATTGTGTGTCTGTGAGCTTTCGTACGTGTATATGTTGCGTTCGTACTTGTGTATGTGTGTGTATTGGTGTGTATGTGTGTGTGGGGGTCGGAAGTTTTACTCTAGTTATAGAATCATCTTTATTTCTTTATTACATAGAGATTGACTGCCAATGAGATGAAACTGACTAAACTGTTTATCTGAACATTGACTAAACTGTTTATCTGAACAAGAGTAAATTAGTAATTATACATAAGGCAATTAATTCTAATTTAGAAATACAACACAAAGATAACCTAATACAACCCTCAAATAGGCATAAAGTTAAAAAACACCTTCCTTATTCCATATGCAAGAACAAACACATACAAGTTTTCTTTCTTTCCGTCCGGTATTCGGGCGTGGAATGGGTTGCCTGAAGAAACCAGGAAAGCCTCCACTTTATCATCTTTTAAAACTCTAGTAAGAATACAGGACTAAACACAAACCATAGAAATACGTAGGACGCAATAATCTTCTGTACAGAAGGAGCGTCTGTAACATATAAGATAAGATAACATGGACTAAACTGTTTATCTGAACATGGACTAAAATGATTATCTGAACATGGACTAAACTGTTTATCTGAACATCGACTAAACTGTTTATCTGAACATCTGTTTATCTGGTTTATTTCAGGGCATTCTGGAGGCGCTCAAAATTTATGGCAACCCAGCTGAGGCAGAGGATTCGGAGTGCGAATTTGTAAGTTTTAAGAAAATCAGAAAACCAGACACAAGACAACGTATGAAAGACTTGTCCCAAGACATGGCAGACTTGCCCAAAGACATGGGAGACTTGTCCCAAGACATGAAAGACTTGCCCGTAGACATGACATACTTGACACGAGACATGACATACTTACACCTGACAGACTTGCCCGTAGACATGACATACATGCCCCAAGACATGAAAGACTTGCCCCAAGACATGAAAGACTTAGCAAGAGACATGAAAGACTTGCCCGTAGACATGACATACATGCCCCAAGACATGAAAGACTTGCCCCAAGACATGACATACATGCCCCAAGACATGAAAGACTTGCCCCAAGACATGAAAGACTTGCCCCAAGACATGAAAGACTTGCCACAAGACATGAAAGACTTGCCCCAAGACATGAAAGACTTGCCCCAAGACATGAAAGACTTACCCCTGAGACATGACAGACTTGCCACAAGACAGGACCTCTTTGATCTCTGCCCTAGTATTTCCTCTTTGATTTCAAACTGATATTTCCTCTTTGATCTCTGACCCTAATATTTCCTCTTTGATCTCTGCCCTAGTATTTCCTCTTTGATCTCTGACACTAATATTTCCTCTTTGATCTCTGACCCTAATATTTCCTCTTTGATCTCTGACCCTAATATTTCCTCTTTGATCTCTGACCCTAATATTTCCTCTTTGATCTCTGACCTAATATTTCCTCTTTGATCTCTGCTCTGCAGCAAGACTACAGCGGCTCTGGTGAGTCCATCATCACCGACGATGTTGAGGTTGACACTCCGATTGTCAAGCCCGTCTCAACAGTTAGTATTCTCCCTTTTGTTTCCTATTTCCCTAAGCAGCACCAGAAGCTACTCAGTCCATTACTAATTAGTTGCAAAAAGTTTTGGTCTCATAGTTTCTTTTGAAATAGATGCAGTAGAGCTTAGTAGAACCAAAGGAGAAGTGTTAAATTTGAGGCATGCTGGTCTAGTGGGCAGGTTTTATTTAAAATAGAAGTCAATGGTACACATCCCTGAAGCAGACAGACATATCACTTTTAGTTCAAGTCAATGGTACACATCCCTGAAGCAGACAGACATATCATTTTTAGTTTAAGTCAATGGTACACATCCCTGAAGCTGACAGACATATCATTTTTAGTTCAAGTCAATGGTACACATCCCTGAAGCAGACAGACATGTCAAACACCTTACAAAAGTTTGGTCTCCCATTACAGATAAAAGGCGAGAAGGGAGATGCAGGAATCAAGGGAGACAAAGGAGACCAGGGACCACCAGGCCTTGTTGTTGATCGACCACCATTCATCACCCCTCCACCCCCTGACCTGGAGGGTCTCAGAGGACCCAAAGGTGAGGCACATAATTGGGGCACACTGACCCTAACCCTGACCTTGACCCTGTTCATTAACTCTAGAGCTGTAGGCTGAAAAGCACAACCTATAGTGAAGTTAACCTGTAAGTCTGCTCCATGTTTTTGACCATATTTGTGCAAGCTGTAGCCCCTTACTTTAAGTTATTTTATCTTATCTTTTCTATGACAACATCTCCTTCTATACAGAAGATTATTGCATCCAACCCTTATCCATGGTTTGTCTACTCTTGCATTTTTAGTACAGTTTTATATGTTGCTGGAGTTTTGGTTTTCCTGGTTTGATCACGCAACTCATCCCATGTCTGAATTCCATACGGGAAGAACGAGAATTTGTATGTGTTAGTTCTTTCATGCCGAATAAGAAAAGTGTTTTTATCTTTATGTCTATCTGAGGTTTGAATTTCCAAGTTAGAATTAACTGTCCCATGTGTTATTTTTACTTTGCTCTTTGTTCTTTCACCCTCTAATGTTTCAAGGTTTAATAATTTAATTAAGTGTGTTCAATTTTTAATTTTGAATATCCTCCAGTAATGAATGTGGCAGCTCTTTTTAAAAAATATTTTTAGTCCTCAAACTGAAATTTTGCCCACCACTTAATTAACAAGAAGTTAGGTTTACTATTTTTTCTGGCAACCACATAGCCAAAGGCATACTAGCATGCTAAAGGCTTTATGGCTAGCTCCCTTACAGTAGCTACTTCTTTGCGTCCCGTCTTTGGGGGTCCAGTGTCACTGTCCTTGAAGAGCTTTGCGTTGGAAAATGACAATGTCTTTTTTAACAGTTCTTACTAGTTGTATTGAACAAATGTCAACATGTGTATTCCATTAGGAGACAAGGGCGATCGTGGAACACAAGGAGAGACGGGTATTCAAGGATTCCCTGGCCAGAAAGGTGAAAGAGGAGATGATGGTTTGCCGGGAACCAGCGGCCAGATTGGCATTCCTGGTGAAAAGGGAGATAAAGGAGAAGCTGTGAGTATTTCTGACTAATTGGTTATGTCTTATTATATATTAGGAAGAGCAAACTTTTTGAAGTAGGATTTTTTTGTTTTTTAATCTTGTTTTCAAAGTTCTAGGCAAACTTTGGGAATGTAGAGTATTGTATCCCGTCAAAATAATTATTTCTTTAATAATAATTTATGAACTTGTATAGTTCAGTGCCCCATTAAGCAAGCTGGGGCTCACTGCGCTTTACATGTAAACAGTAACACATAGATTTATAAATGCCTTTAATCTAGCATTCATATCCTAAATACAAAAAGATCCCATAAAATGACATGATGGTGCACATAAAATAAATTAGCCAGGGTTTGGGGCAGTGGCGTAGCTACCGGAGGGGAGGGGGACAAAATTTGACCCCCCCCCCAGGACCCCACTTGAAGGGGGCCCACGAAATTAGTGTCAGCAATTTTTTTAGCACTAAATATTATGCTAAAGCCATTTATGTGGGCTTCCGAAGAGGTTAAGCCACCTCGGGCCCCCAAAGCCCTACATATTTCTAGCTATGCCACTAATTTGAGGAAGTCCTTTCAGCCCGTCTGTTTTATTGAAACTAAAATTAATTTGCCATTTCCATTAAGTTTCTACCATGGCTGTTATTTTTAATTATATCTTTCTTAATTACACCTCTGATAAATGAAAATATAGGCAAATACTTTCTCCTAGCTTGAAGAGCATCTTCTCCATTTCAGTTTATCATTTTTATAGTTAGAAATGCTGTGAAAACTAAAGAACATTTCTCCAGATATGAACCAACAGAAAGAATCCTCTTAACCTTTGACCCTCATTTCTTCTAGGGCCCGCCAGGTGTTTCAATTGCTGGAGAGAAGGGTGAGCCAGGCCCACCTGGCATACCTATAGCCAGTGATTTTATTCCTGAAGTTGAGCCAGGTCCCAAAGGTGAACCCGGTGAACCCGGCTTGGGCATCCCCGGCGAGAAGGGAGAACGGGGTTACCCAGGGGACCCAGGTCTGCCTGGAGAAGGTGTTCCTGGAGCCAAGGGCGAGCAGGGCATACAGGGAGAACCAGGGCAAAAGGCAATGACAAGAATTTACATTTATAAATGCCTTAATTAATTCTTAACTGAGCTTTTAAAATATTTAACTATCAATTAATGAATTTTTTTTACTACAAGTCATCAATTATAATTAATATCTAAATATTTTATTTTCTACAAGTCATCAATGATAGTTCATATCATCATATTTTATTACTACAAATCGCCAATTTTAGTTAATATTTAGACATTTTATTTACTGCAACAATTATAGTTGATGTCTTCATATTTTTATTTTCTACAAGTCACCAATTTTAATATCTTCATATTTTTATTTTCTACAAGTCACCAATTTTAATATCCTCATATTTTGTTTAGGGAGAACCTGGAATCGGAAGACCAGGTCCTCCAGGACCACCCGGAGCAGATGGGAAGTCAGGACCTGAAGGAATTCGCGGTCCCCAAGGACCACCAGGTCCACCCGGACCACCAGGCATTGCCGCAGCCACTAGTGCTTGGCTTGATGAAAGCTCAGGAAATGCTGAGCCTATACCTGGGCCACCAGGACTGCAGGGACCAATCGGACCACAAGGTCCTAAGGGAGATAAAGGAGATCAAGGTATTCAAATATTTGTTGACATCATCAAATGAAATGTCTAACTGCCAAACTGTCATTGTTATGTCAGTAAGCAAAACTGCCATGCACATTTGTATATTAATTTTTTGTGCTTGCTGCAAATTTGTCATACTTGTTTTTTTAAATCGTTCTTTCCTTTTGTTTAGGTGATACTGGACGAGATGGAGCCAAAGGGGATAGAGGAAGCCCCGGAGAGTTTGTGGAGGGCCCTGAAGGACCTCAGGGTCCCAAGGGAGAACCTGGCTTGCATGGACATCAGGGAGCTGACGGAAGACAGGTGCGTAAAATTTAACTGTACATTTATGCTCATTTGTCTGATCCCTAGACTCATGATAGGTCATATAATCTTGTGACGTCAGGTGTCAGTGCCAAGGTCATCAGGAGTCAGTGCAAAATGCCTTGAGGTGTCAACACGCCTATATTGATTAAGAAATTAGCTTTAAATTAACGTCTGTATAGAGGTTGCAAGGCAGTCTTCTTTGTTGAAGCCATTCTGCTTTTACCTTTAAAAAAAAACTCTTTGGTTATGTCTTTAAAGATAATAAAATAAAATAGTAGGGCTGCGGTAATTAACTAACAATCAAGAAATTTATTCATTGTTATTTTATTTAATGATTAAATTTAAGATTCATGATCAATTGATTTGGAAATATCCATCCATCACTGATATTCCTCAAGTCAAGAGGAAATGAAATTAAACTATGTAAGATGGCCAATATCAAAGAGTGGACCGGCCTTTCATTTAGCAATTCCCAGAAGGCAGCTCAGAACCGTGACACTTGGCTTGAGATAGTGCGCAGCTCAAAATGGTGCCCCAACGACCCAGCGTCGGGTTAAGGGACAGTTCAGAAGATGGCAGCATATTGTAATCACGGTATTAAATATGCCACGTCTGACATTGGCATTTTTGGCCAGGAATTTTCTGTGCATACACAGTTCTGTGTGGACATTTATTTAGCTCTGCTGGGAACATTGTCAGTAAGAAAGTTTACCACTTGAGCCAAGTTCAAGGACTGTTTATATGCTAGTGTGTTAGCGTTGTTGGCTATCTAAAGATATTGGAATAAGAAAGATCAGTGTGTTGAGTGAAGCACACATGTGTCCATTTCTGAAACTAAGGACATTTTTGGATTTAATCAAACTTAACCATAAATAAAACAAAGCTCCAAATATATTCAACCAAATCCCCACTACATTGAACCAAAGCTTCAATTACATGTAACTAGTACGTCGATACATTCAAACAAATCCCCATTACCATGAACCAAAGCTCTAATTACATTTGTTCAAAGCAATACAATCACTGCTCACAAAATTATAAAGAAATTAGTTCCAGAAAATGTTTTGATATCATTTCATTTATTAAGAATATATAGTAGAAAATAGCTGAGACATACTCCTTCTCACTGGTTACTGAACAAAGCAATCATCTCCCATAAACTATGATTCTTGCCTTTTAATTACTATTCATGTTCACTCCTTTAATTCTATAATAAGATTCTCTCCCATCTTTACTATAACATCCAGGAAGAAAAGTAAGTTGTCTTTCATGAATGTTAATTGGTAGTCATTTGTGTCCCTTTTTTCACCTACCCATAAATTTAAATATTTTTTTAAAAAGGTTTTGATGTACGTGTTACATGTGCTTGGTTGTGTTTTTAAGAAGTTGGTATTTTCTAATGTTGAGATGATAAAGGTCAAAATTTTAGTATTTTAAAAAAATCTCCTCTGCTTTTCCCTGTGACAGTGGAACATTTAATCATCTTGTTTAATTGTATTACCTTATATACATATACTAGGGTATCACCCATCATAAATGACGGAAGTTTTAAAAATCAATATGTTCATCAGAAAAAAATCAATATATAAGCTATGGGCATTTTATGAAATTTTCAGTTTAATGACGTCATAAATCTAATTTATTTTATAATTTTTTGTCTTATTCATTTATTTCCAGTAACAATTTTAATCATTTTTGGTGC
Organism: Radix auricularia; assembly: GCA_002072015.1. Classification (NCBI taxonomy): domain Eukaryota; kingdom Metazoa; phylum Mollusca; class Gastropoda; family Lymnaeidae; genus Radix; species Radix auricularia. Next base: position 283,729 of record MUZC01000235.1, on the reverse strand, counting down.
GCTGGTTTCTAAAATTAGTAGCGTCATCGGGACATAAATTGCAACTAATATATATTTTTGTTGAGTATTTTTGGTGCGCAGCTATCTAAAAATAGTAGTGTGACGGACGTTACTTTGAGAATTATATATATTTGATATCAATGAGGGCTGTAGAACTTACACATAAATCGTAAAAAGTTTTTAATTGATTGAAATTAATTTGATTGATTAAAATCGAATAAAATATTTCTAATAATTTTGTTTTTAATTTATAATTTATATAATTTATTACTTTCATACTTTTCCCTCGTATTATCATTATCTATTTAGACGCGCTTGCGTAAACAAAAACGTTTTCTTCTGTATTTCTTGCATAGCAGAATGAATTCACTGTGTTATGACACAAAAATTGTGAGCCATGGAATTACTGCGACTTAACTGGCTGAACATATGTATATATTAGGGCTGGTACTTTTTTCTTTTTTCATATTGATTATTCGAAGAAAATTTAATCGATTAATTGATTCATTTCGATGAACTATATTTTATAACGCATATTTAGATGACGGTAAGTTGCGATTCCCTATTTTGCCAAATTGGTTAACTTGCGGTGTCAATTTTAAATAATTCACTCTGTTAATATACATTTAAAAATCAAGATGATGAAATTGATTCTGCAAACCATTTATATTGAGAGCCATGTAACATTTATTTTAACTTTGGCTAATTGCTTTTGGTTTTTTTAGGATAACTTATTTTATGCATGAAAATGATTTTAAATCTCATTATGTCATTAGCATTTTATATTACATAAATTAGTTTATAATATTCGTAGCTTAAATTAAAGTGATGCAATGAATGATAAAATTATGTTCCTAAAGCAGATAACTTATAGTAACAATCAACTATTTTTTTTACTTGTAAGTAATAAAAATTCACACCATACATTTTTTTTTAGCTCTACTTTTTTCCAATTGATTTACTTAGTGCAAAATCAAATGACTTTAACAATGTATCGAATTAAATAAATATTAAAACATTTAATGTTGAAATATGTCAATGTTAAATTAAATTTTTATCGCTATTTTAGGGAGAACCAGGTCCACAGGGAGAGAGAGGACCTATAGGACCAGCAGGACTCAAGGGAGACACGGTAAGGCAATTCTTATGTAAAACAATATTCAAGGAATAAAACTCTCCCCACACAAACATCCCTTGACCTGAGTTTTATTTTACAAATTTGCCAACTGTTGATGTGAAGTTGTTTTTAAAACATTGAGGAATATGTCATGAATTTCATCAACATTATTATAATCCTACATCCATCAACATTGATATCAAAATGTTAGATATAGATATATAGATTTTAATAGGGATATTTTTAAACACCTGGTGTTAGATTTAATGTGTTTGAAGGTTTCAGTTTAAATACAGCTATTTTTCTCTTCTCAGGGTGAACCTGGTGCTAGGGGTGACCCAGGAAAAGATGGCCTAAGAGGTTTGCCAGGCTCTGATGGTATTAATGGCCTTCCTGGTCAACTTGGACCAGTCGGACCACCAGGACCACCCGGTCCTCCAGGACCACCCGGGCTACCTGGTCAAGGTGGCTCAGACAAAAATGTATTCTTTCCAGAGGACGATGGCAGCGGAAATTTTGGAACGGTCAGTAGCTATTTAGAAAAAAATTTTAATATCTGTTAATCAATGCTCCCTCTAAGGTTTGTCAATCCGTGTGCATAGTACAAAAAATCACACGCACACTTGCACAGCTTCAATTTCTTTGCAATATTTTATAAAATTTCCTGGGCAGTAATACTAAACTGCTGCACGGCATCTGTCAGATAATCTGCCCGGCCACGCAGCATAATCGGAGCATTGCGATTAATAATATTAATGCTATGTTAATGGGACTTAAAAGTCAAATAGTAAATTTAGAATTCATGCAAAGCAAATAATATCATGTTCTTATTATCTGTTAGTTACATACTTTCACATCTAAAAGGGAAACGTGACAATGACATTACGCAGAGATGAGCTGTTGTTCAATAATTTAACAGTAAATAAACATTTAAATTATTCTAATACAAATAAATCGTAGGGCATCAGAATGAATAATAGTACTTCAATTTTTTTTTTTAAAAACTGTACTGGACATTATAAATTTTTGTCTGTTGTGATTGAGCTGAATATGTATATCAACAATGTGTAAATATGGGACATGGAGAGTTTGATGTATTTGTTGAGTTTGTTGATGTATTTGTTGAGTTAGGTGATGTATTTGTTGACTTTGTTGATGTTTTTTATGAGTTTGTTGATGTATTTAGTGAATTTGTTGATGTATTTGGTGAGTATTATGTCTTTGGTGAGTTTGTTGATGATACAGGTGAGTTTGATGATGTATTTATTGAGTTTGATGATGTATTTATTGAGTTTGATGATGTATTTATTGAGTTTGATGTATTTGGTGAGTTTGATGTATTTGGTGACTTTGATGTATTTGGTGACTTTGATGTATTAGGTGAGTTTGCTGTATTAGGAAAGTTTGATGTATGTGACAAACAGATCAAGTGAATGAGAAATTCATGACTGTGATACAAGTTACTTTTGATTTATTTCATTATTTACCCTAGCAATTGGAGAGATGCAATTATGGAGGAAACTCATGCAACTATTTTTCTTTCTACCCAGCCCAGTTTACCAGGCCCCGTGGGACCACCCGGTCCACCAGGTCCACCTGGACCTCAGGGATATCAAGGGCTCAGAGGTGCAGCTGGTGAAACTGGTCCTCAAGGAGAGGATGGGCCACCGGGACCACAGGGACCTAAAGGAGAAAGAGTAAGTAGGACTTGTTAGCACACATTTAAGTAATTTTTATGTTTGTGTATTTGATTACATGTGTATTTTTTGTATTCATTATATCTGTGTATTTTTGGGATTTTTATGCATATGTGTATTTGTTTATTTGTTTGCATTTGGGTATTTTTTATATGTGTATTTGGTATTTGTTCATATGTTGTTATTGTTTTATTGCTATCCGACTATCACAATATGATCATGGTGCAGACTTCAAAGGACTAAATGATTTCAGATTTGTTTACACAATAAACTGGTTACTCATTGTAAGGATGACTTGCCAATAGGCTGACAAAATCGGTGATGTCATGTCCTAGCTTTAAAGGAAACTGAAATCCACCAATCTTTGGAATCATTCAGTTTATTATATGTAATTTGGTTTACAGAATAGGTTAAAGTTGGTGACAGAAAGTAAACACAGACAATTGGATTTTGTTGGTACAGATTATTTTATTTTGTACTTTGTGAATGTTGAGAAAATAGGGTTGAAAGTTTCCTAGAATTTCATACATTGCTCATAAAATGGATATCAACCATGTCAACATTACCTCATGACAGGCCAGCACTTCTGTACACATTGCTGGCTTTATTATTTTTAATCTTCTTCAATTATTTACCATTGAGGTTCTTCATCTACTGCTTGAGAACCAGTCATTCAGTGATCATTAACACATCATTTCTAAATGAAAAATAATTTGTTTTTCCGTCCAAATAATTTTAGTTTTAGATTTTAAAAAATGTGTCTTTTTTCTGTGTAGGGACTCACCGGTGAGCCAGGAGTTGCAGGGCAGAAAGGTGAACCTGGTATTCAAGGCCCCATTGGGCCAAGAGGAGAAGCTGGCTTTCCCGGAAATGATGGATCAAAGGGAGACAAGGTTAGCGTAAAAAATTATCTCTTATACTTATTCTTGCTCTTAATATTTATAGCCATTGTGGATTATATTTACTTTTAAGCACAACTGTTTTTGTTTTTTTCTAATGCTAGACATGGTGAAATCGAGAATAATTCTCTAACTTCAGCACTGCAAAATCACAAACAAAAATGAATATATATATTTGTAAAATATGGTCAATGTCTATGGATATATAATATATATATATATAGATATATATGACATGGACATCTATGGATATATTGTAGATAAAATTAAGTTGAACCGAGGTCAAGATAAATGGGATCCACTGTATATCATTTCATATTATCCTAAAATCATATTTTTATATGATATTTTTAGAACTTATCATAGCCTTAAATCATATCATCAAATAAGATCTAATGGCAACACATTTTTTATTTAAAAAACCACCTATTTCATACTGTTCTTTTCATGACTTATGTATTTCAGTCATCAATTTGTGACAAATTTTATGACTTTAGTATTTCAGTCATCAATTTGTGACATATTTTATGACTTGTGTATTTCAGTCATTGATTTGTGAAATATTTCAAAAACATTTCATTAACAGGGAGACCGGGGTGATCCAGGTCAAACTCCTGTTCTCACTGCTGAGTGGGCCGTTGAATTGGGACTTAAGGGCAGTAAGGGAGACCTTGGACCAGTTGGGCCTCCTGGACCTCCAGGTCAAACAGTTTATCAAGATGGAAGTGGAGACGGAGATACTCCTGTAGTAAGTAGATTTTGTCGTAAGTAATGTTAGTTAAAACCCTCAGATAAATCCAGGGGTAAAAAGACTTTTCTTATCCCCTATGCAAGAACAAACACACACAAATTCTCGTTCTTCCCATCGTCAGCGCACGCGCACTCAAGCGGCAGATCACATTGAAAAACAAAATAATAGCCAATTTCACTCGACTAAGGCTAAAATGTGTAGTCTATATATTAATAGTATTAATATTAGATGCTGAAGGTACTAATACTGATTACAATTTCATGATTCCTGAAATTTTAAAGTAGGCCAGCCATAAAAATTAATAGATTTCCAATAAATGATAGTTACATATAATTTTAAAATAACGCCCTTGTTAATGAGCTTATCCAGCTGAGTGGTTAGTCTAATAGGTAAAGTAATTTTAATAGGAAGCGGATTGAATCCTGCGGCAGTCTTACTTTTTTTTTTTTTTTTATTTTACATTCACTGGCGAACACTCAAGCAGGCTTATTTCCAGAGGATTTTTTTTATCCCCCCCCACCCTATGCCTGTGTTATCTATTTTGTTTGTCACTGTAACGCATGTACTCAGTCTTACAGAGCAGAGACAGATTACTCAGATTACAGACTCACTTTTACCTTTTAATTTTTATGCTATATCAATATCATTATGAAGTCTTTCACTTTTGCATACTTTAAAATACAAAGTTGACTGGACTGGGACAGTTAATAATAGTTTTATAACAGCTAAATCCATAGTCGATAGTATTAATAATTAATTAATCAATGATTAATGATAAATCATTAATTATTAATTAACGAACGGTAAGCAGGTCCGCAAAGACTCAGATTCTTGCTAAAAAAATGATACTAATACTATCACTATCAGTGATAGCAATATAAGTTATAAGATTCCGGTAAATCGAAAGGTGGTTAAACGCTTGGTAATAATTTTGGATATTTTTTTTTCAAAATCTAATATTCATCTTCATAATTTGTAGCCACTGAGTCACAGTGACACTGTCTGTCAGTGTCAGTAACTAAATTCAGTCGTAATTTATATTTGTTTTATTTGCGCAGGCTATTACTATTATTATTATTAATATTAATTTGACTAAATTAAACAACCATGAAAACAATTATCAGTAGTCAGTGGCCTTAAACTGAAATATCAACTATACTAATACTTTACATTATTAGTTATTAAACTTTGTAGCTAGTAAGTGTAGATGAGTATTTCAAAACCGTGGGATTAATTTTCTACATTATTTTCACGGTCAAACCATGGGAATAATGTTGGACATTATCGTCAAAACGCTTGCCATCTAGAAAACCAACACTATATCAACATTTAAAACTCAAATAAGAATGCAGGACTAGACACAAACCATGGATTTGCGCAGGACGCAATAATTTTCTGTATAGTAGGAGCGTGTAGCAGATAACATGAGATGAGATAGTTTCTTCAAATTTTTCACATCTGTGTCATGGCAACAAGTCAAACTTAAGTCATGGCAACAAGTCAAACTTAATTCATGGCAACAAGTCAAACCTAAGTCATGGCAACAAGTCAAACCTAAGTCATGGCAACAAGTCATATCTAAGTCATGGCAACAAGTCAAACCTAAGTCATGGCAACAAGTCAAACCTAAGTCATGGCAACAAGTCAAATCTATGTCATAACAACAGTCAATGTCATTTTGTCAGAACTGCATGTTTCATTCCTAATAATTTTTTTTAATTTTACACTTCAACCTGTAGTACTAGAAATTTCATAAGTATTTTCAATGGGGAACATATTAAGATTCCTTGATCTGTTTCATTTGATTTAGCTGCTTATTTTGAGCTCTGTGACTAATCTGATTGAGAATAAGCTGCTCAAACTGGCCTCTAGAGTAATACAATATGACTTAGCTGCTGAAATTGATGTCAGAATTGACCTCTGTAACTTATACGGCTGTGAAATACAGTTATGACTTAGCTGCTTAAATTGGCCTCTGTGACTAATACAATTTAGAAAAGTTCTAAAGACACTTTTTTCTTATGTTCATCATCTTCAACTTTAAAAAAAAAAAACTAATTTGAGCTATTGTTATTTCAGAGTGTCCCAGGACCAAAAGGTGACCCAGGTGTTCCAGGTGTTCCAGGTCTAGATGGTCGGCCAGGACCCATTGGGCCTCAGGGACTCCCTGGGGATATTGGAGAACCTGGAGTGCAGGTAGTTTGTCTTCTGGAAGCATGGTTGTCAAGTGGTAGCTCATGGCTATTGGTAGCATGGTTATCAAGTGGTAGCCCATGGCTACTGGTAGCATAATTATCAAGTGGTAGCCCATGGCTACTGGTAGCATGGTTATCAAGTGGTACCCCATGGCTACTGGTAGCATGATTATCAAGTGGTAGCCCATGGCTACTGGTAGCATAATTATCAAGTGGTAGTCCATGGTTACTGGTAGCATGATTATCAAGTTGTTGCCCATGGCTACTGGTAGCATGGTTGTCCAGTGGAGCCCATGTCCATTTATGGGCTTTGGCTTTAATGTCAACTGACAACTCAGAATATTGGGGTTACATATGGTATATTGTATTGGTTACCAAAACTACCATTGTGATCTGTTATAAATAGAAGATTCATGGCCAGAAACTACATAGAATCTGTGGATGTAGAATCATTTCAAAAAACTTAAGGTAACGTTTAACTTTGGTAATCATCTAAGATGCTCCCATAAATGTATCTTTCATTTCCTTTTGATAACATGAGAACACACCTAATGGAGATGTCATTTTTATTTGAACAGGGCTTCAAGGGAGATAGAGGTGACATTGGTCCAGTTGGACCTGTCGGACCACCTGGCCCACCAGGTGCTTCTGGTGCATTTTCTGAAGAACCTATCTGGATTAATCCTGGTGCGCCAGGTGAAAAGGTCAGTTGAAGTTATATGTTGATAACACTTTTAGTTAAATCATTAGACCTTGAAAAACTGGAGGATAGAAGAACAAATAGGAAAGTAATAATACATAAGGCAGTTATTTCGAACTTTGAAAAGGAAAAAAAAACACAAAGATAAACTAATGCAACCCTCAAATAGACATAGGGATAAAAAGAGTTTTCTAATTCCATATGCCAGAAAAAACACATACAAATTCTCATTCTTACCATTTGGAATTTGGATGTGGATGGGTTGCCTGAGGAAACCAGGAAAACCAACCCTCTATCAACATTTAAAACTCAAACAGAAATGCAAGACTAGACATAAACCATCGATACGTGTTGGTCGCAATAATCTTCTATATTGGAGAGTCTGTAACAAATTAGATAAGATGAAATAAATATTGTTTTAATTTAAATAGTCTGCTTTGACTTGACTATGGTGAGCTAGGAGTTAATATTATGATATGTTTACAGATGACAACGTTGTCAGCTTGTCGGTGTCAGGCATTTGTTTGAATAATTTGTCATCAGAACTCGTAGTTTTGTTGTTTTTTTTCTCTATGAAACAAAGTAATTAATGTATGTAAATAGAAATATGATATAAAAATAAATGTTAGGAAAGCTGATCAAAATCTAACCACAAAATAATAATAATAATAAAATTATTTACTTTTGTTAGTAACATAATCATGTCAAACAATAAATAATTTCCTCCCTTGATTTCACTTTTGTAAGTGTTATGATCTTTACTGTTTATTTAACTTTCTAAGTAAAGGTAGAATAAATATGGGAGAGTAGCATTTATAATTGAGGGAAAACTGCTTTCTTATGTCATTTGACATCAACATGATATGATATTTCTGAAAGCATAGAGCAGTGATGGTGGACCTATGATTTCATTGGTCTATTGGCACTTTTCTCTAAATAAAAGGGTATGGGTTTGAATTTTGAGCATGCTGCCCCAAAAAAGGTTTGCCACTCCTGGCATAGAGTGTAACAATAATGAAGAGCTTTTTGCGTATTTTCTCAGTTGCACTCTATTAAAAAGCTTTTAAAGATAAGATTATTTCATTACTTCAAATTAATTAGGTAAAAAAAAATTAATTAAATTGTAGCTGTTTATTTTGAAGACATGAATTAATAGTTATTCTAACCCTGATGAAATGTGAAACTTTACCAATCAAACATAAGTCATCTATAGTATTTCAGTACTGAAAAAATCAACCTTCATATAACACAGAACACAAATCTCTTGGTGACAATCATGACATCATTGGTTTGTCATTTAGGATTGGTAGCTCATATTGATAAGTGGGGAGTGGGGAGGAAGGGTGGGAGAAATTATAAACAAATATTTTGCCAAGGAAAAGTTGTTTAGCTCTGCTGGTGTCATAAGCTTTGTTGAATAGTTGAATTAAAGAGTGTCTGATGAATTACCATGTCAGCTGGTAATGATCAAGCTCAGATGCACTGTGTTATAAGTTAATCATTACTTGTTTGTTTAAGCTAATTTCTATGCTTGGTTTTTATTTGTTGACATTAAGAATTCCGCAATGGTCATGCCATATTTTGTGTATTATTTATGGTTTTTCTAAGAATTAAAGTTTCTAGTAGCTGTGCATTAAATGTTGATCTTTGATTAGGTTTTTAAAATAAAGAATTTTGTTGATTTTCAGGGAGAAAAAGGAGGAAAAGGAGATGGAGGTCTTCAAGGTCCTATAGGACCTAGAGGATTCCCTGGACCTAAAGGTGACATTGGCTTACCAGGATTCATGGTAGGAGAAAGTTTATTTAGCTCTGTCTTTTTTTTGAAGAGAAATAGTTCATTTAACATACTGTTGTAGCGTAAGAAAAAGCTCATTGAGCTGTATCATTGATGTAAAGGAGCAAGCTCATTTAGCAGTACCATTGTTGTGTAGGAGAAATAGTTTGAACAATTAAATTGTAGTTCTCTCTTAACAAATTTATCTTTAATTGAAAATAAATTTGTTGTTCATAGAAAGATTTTTAATAGCATTTTTAATATAATTTGTTTTAATGTTTCTATGTGATATCTTATGTTAATGGGTTTTTTTTATAATAGCTTCAATATTTTTTAAAAAGTTTTTTATAAGTTGTACTTATGTTAATGTTATTCATCTTTTACCTTTGAAGGGCCGGACTGGTCTACGAGGCAGGAAAGGTGAGCCAGGATTTGGGCGGCCTGGCCTCAAGGGAGAGCCTGGACCACCTGGCAGAAGCCTCCCAGTTGGAAATGGTGTGTTTATTCCTGGACCTAAAGGAGATGTGGTCAGTGACTATTTATAAATAGCATTTATTATGTACTAATGTTCTGTTTTCAAATCAATAATACACTATGAAATCTTTTTTCAATGTCAGCAATACACAATATAAATGAGTAATAACATAAAATATAAAGTCTTATTTTCAATATCTACACTACACAACATGAATGAGAGATAATATAAAATATAAAGTACTGTTTCCAATGTCTACACTATACAACATAAGAAGTGAGTAATAATATAAAATATTGTTTTCAATGTCTACACTACACAACATTAGTGAGTAATAATATAAAATATAAAGGATTGTTTTCAATGTCTACACTACACAACTACACTACACAACATTAGTGAGTAATAATATAAAATATAAAGGATTGTTTTCAATGTCTACACTACACAACACAAGTGAGAAATAAATTAAAATATAAAGTATTGTATTTTTCTCATCTCAATAATTTTTTTTTAAAAATTAGTTTTATTTTTATTTTACTTGTTTATGACTGAAACCTTTGGTTGCCTTAGGGCCCTGAAGGAAGGAAGGGTGACCGTGGTGACCCCGGCCTGACAGGTCCACCTGGACCACCAGGAAGACCTTCTGTAGCAGGTGAAGGCATTGTTTTGGGTAAATTAATAACTAATTATACTTGGAAGTGATGTGACAAAATGTTTCAATGATGGTTATTTAGAGCTGGGTCATTTTTGGATGGTCTTTGAGCACTTTTTACTTAAGGTCAAACTGTTGAGTTATTTTTAAAATTTAGCTAACGAGATGTTAATATTTTAAAAATAAAGTTAACACGATGTTAATATTTTTAAAATATAGTTTTAAAATTAGTAAAATTTCAACCCAATATAAAATATTCTCCCCTGTGCCATTTTTGTTACAATGTCATATGTACTTAAAATAACAATACGTAATAAATTATTTGTTAAACTATTTGTTAAGAACATTTTATATGCTATTCAAAAGGTAGCTACAAATAATCATGAATGTTTACAACCCACAAAAAAGGCTGAAAAGTCAGTTTACAACAAATATGTCTAAAACAGAAAGTCGTTTCACAGTGGTCTTGTTTATTTGGTTTCTTTGACAGCAGAGAAAGGAGACAAGGGAGATAGAGGAGAGCCAGGCTTCCCTGGACGTGATGGCTACCCAGGCCCTGAGGTATTCATCTGGTCCAGCTAATGACAGTCTCAAGTGGTTCTCACACTGACACAATTTGCTTTAAACATTAGATGGATCATTAAATTCTCGGATGACACATTAACCTTAAAATATGCAACACAATTTTCAAGATATATATATATTTGTCTAAAAAATTGCTTATAAAAAATAATTCCTACTTTTATCACACAAAATATTTGTCTAAAGTTGTTTTTGTTTTTTTCTTTACTTGATGTTTCTTTATTGCCACTTAATTCTTTGTATGTAATCTCTGCTGCCATTGAACTTATGCACTCATGTTTCCACTAACTATTGCTACAGGGAAAACAAGGCTTGAGCGGTCCCCCTGGCCCACCAGGATACGGTGGCGATGGAGTTAGAGAGTTTGACATCGTTGGACCACCGGGACCACCAGGACCACCAGTGAGTTCAGCTTGACCTTCACTCGTAGAGTACCTGTCAACCACCTGAGATAATAACACTAAAGCTTTTGTTAGCAATATTAAAAAAAAATTGAAATATTCAGTGCTCAATGTAACTGGTACCAAGAAAGTTATAAATTTTCTATTTTATGATGCATGTTACTTCTTTAACTCTTAAAGCCCCAGAAGGTTTTCAATAAACTTCCGCCTACGTCCCATAAGGATTTCCTGTATTACGATCAACCGGTTATGAAATTAAAAAATTTGCGTAAAATCCATTTATAATATTATTGTCATACTGACTTCATTTTTAAGGCTAAGATGGTTATTTTATGCATCCAAAAGACCGTACTGAGTTTGAAACAATATTTACCTGTAGTTTAGTACTATTATTTTAGTAATAAAGTATAACGAAAACGTATCTTCGAAAAAAAACCCGTTAAAACTACCAAAAAACATCGCGAATCGAGCGATAACACTAGTGCCGGCAACGGCCGCCATTGCCGGAAGTCGAATACATCGTTTTTCAAGCATTGAAGAGTTTTTACTTTCCGAGATCTCATTTCTAACGAGATTTGTATCTAGGGACGCATTACGACGCTTAAGGGATAGCGGGAAGAGACGCATTACGACGCTTTGCGACTTTAAGAGTTAAAATTCAACAAGTACAATGTCTTGGGGACAGTGAACTGTAGTAATTATAATTATATTGAAAAAGCCATGCTAAAAATTATCAACAGAGATAGCGCTCTCATTCAGAATAAAGTGGAAGACAAAAATCCTTAGGCAGAAAACATAAAAATAATGCTTCAACCTCGAGGTCCTAAAAACTGTAGTTAAAAGGACTTTCAAGTTAACTTTCTTATCCTATATAATAAAAGGCAATTTTCTGTCTGGTCATCGATAGCGATTGGCCCCTCAAACTCCTACAGACTCCTACAGCCAATCAGAAAAATTAAACCTGATTTGCATATTGAACAAGTTTACACGGACTTTAAAAATGAGTTGTTGTTTTTTTTGCAGTATTTTTTTCAAGACTTTATTTTGAGCGGTACACGTTGAGATTTATAGTCAAAAACTTTGTTATAACTATAATAGTATATTTGACGTGATACTCATGATTTGCCGGTCGAGACGGTAGTTGTAGGAGGGAGGTACAACATGCCACAGAAACGACGGCAGATCACCCTTGGATGGGCTTTGTTACTCTTATATATATAATAAACCTAAATGGAAGCCATATTGAAATGGAATCAAAGAATTTGGGTATGAGATTACCAAGTGAACAAGATTTGAAATAAATCTTTTTTCTGTTCAATTGTTTGGTTCAAAAAGATGATGCTGTGTAAATTATTTTCTGCCCTACAATGTATCGAAATTTAATACATATACTAACTAGGGATTGTAGGGCGCCTATGGAGCCCACTTTTATCAAAAGCCTAAGAAACTTATCCTTGTTTGATAAATACGAAATATTAAACTTCCTGAAATGTATTTTATAATCATAAATGCTCAAAACCTCTTTTTATATCGTTCCCTTTTCCAAAACTAAAATATAACCTCAAACAATGATGTCATATAATATTTTAATTGAGAAACACCACAAGCTTTTTTAACTGCTATGGAGTGCTGTACTATGTCCCTAAGCGTTATGGAGACAGTGAGTGAGTGACTTAAGCTTTTTTTATTGTTTATGATACAATCCATTACATCCCAAGTCCATTAAGATCCAAGCTAAAGTGAGGACTACTGTGCTGACAAAATGAAACTTATTCTCACTTGTCACCCTTATCTCTTTTCAATAGTCTGTAACATTCTGATTACCAAACATAAATTGACAGACCATTGGATATGTCTATAAGATTATAATATGCTGCTCCGTAATAGTACATAATGCTTTCCTAACAAGCCTTACATCAATTGAAATTGAAAAGTCATTAACAATGTGTGCTGCCTAGTGGCCTATGAGAATAGTGCTGAGGTTGTAGACTGCCATCTGCACCACAAAATATAATGTAGATTATATTTAAATCAGGTTTCAATTCAGTCTTACAGCACAGAAGCTTTTGTTCTGTAGATTCATTTACTTTTATTACCTCTGATATTAACTGGAGATTTATTCTTGTGTTTTGTTGGGTTTTTTCAACCAATTTTTCATAATCTAATTAAATCACCAGGTAAGAGTTAAGAATTTTGTTATGTTTTCAAGTATGTTAATATCAGAATATTAAAAATATTTAAAACATTTGCCTACTAAAACCTTTTTCCAGGGACCCAAAGGAATAGGAGCCGAAGGGCCACGAGGACCACCTGGCTTTCAAGGGCCTCCTGGACCACCAGGCATTGGTTTGGTTGGACCTCCTGGACCACCGGGTCCACCAGGAGACTACATTGTTAATGGTGTGAGACCCATTGTTGGTCCTCCAGGACCACCTGGCCCGCCAGGTCAACCAGGGGTAGTGGTAAATACCAGTGGCTTTGGAGACACTGTTGGAATTGGTGGAACTAGGGTAAGTCCTTGATAATAGAAATAGGTCATTTTGAGGGTATTTGTGGCTATAGGTCATATTTAGGGTATTTATGGATACAGGTTACCTTTATATTCCGTACATAGGATGCTTTCATTTATTTGTTTCATTCCACACTTAGGGTGCTGTCGTTTACACAAATCAGCAGAATTTGTTTGCTGTTGCTAACAACCTCCCTGTGGGTATGCTGGCTTTCACTGAGGAACAGGAAATCTTATATATCAAAGTCAAAGATGGCTTGCGAATCATTCAGGTGAGTACAATTCTATTCCTGCAACCAGATTCAATTCTAATCATGTGTATTTGTTCCCCTTAAAGTAAACATTTCGTTTGATTCTTCTGTTATAATTCTTTCTTTACCCTTATTATTTATACTGTTGGTGCTTTATTTCTATTTTTTTCTTCTAAGATTAAGTTGTTGTCAATTTCTATTGTGGGATTTATTACCTTTCCCAAGGCTCAGACAATGTTATATTGATGGAGAAGGTTGATCAGGTGTTAACCAAAGCTTTAAGAGAGTAATTCCAAGCTTACTCAACTTGTGCTTAGTTTGGTTTCTAAAATATAACTGTTCTCCTTCTTTTCTTGTTTATGGCTGCCATATTTGTTGTGTGCCTTTAATACTATGTGATCCATTTTATGGATAGTTTTTTGTCAATAGTCAGTGGCCCCTGTTGTATTTCTAATGACTATTGGAGTAATAGGATTTGCCAAGACTATTATGGACATTGGATGGTGCAGGTGGTGCAGACCACCAGGGGACACTATTACAAGGGGTGACACCAAAATGTTAAATTTGCATGTTCCGGTTATGTGGCAATGAAAGACTTGTAGGAGGTCTATTGGGGTAAGCCGTTAGGGGTTGACACCATGAGCTGCAGCACTGGGAGACATAAACCCTAGTGATAGCTCTGGTATAATCTATTGCTCATTGTCATTTTAGAATAATATTTTTATAGTAATGAAAAAAAGGTGACCTTCTTAGAAGCAGTAAAAACGTTTGTTTCCTGTGTTTTAAATAATTTAATATTTTGTTATTTTTATAGCTTGGCGAGACCATTTCCATTCCAGTCACAGTTGCAAAGGTGAGTAGTATCCCCTTAGCCTTGTCTTATTTCTCTGGGTTATTTGGAACTCTTTTTTTTTTCTTTTTTTTTTTTTAAAGTAAAGGAAAATTCCATTCAGCTGTCTTTTCTATTTATATTCATTTTACTTTACATTTTTTTGACAAGAAAAATTATTTCTTTAAATTTTAAAATACCCCAAAAATAATGTATTAAAAATTACTATGTTACATATCTATATATTTTATAAAGTTTTTTTTAAAAAGGGTAGGGGAAGTAATGAAGTATTTGAAGCATGCTTAAAGCATCTTGTGGTTACTGATGGTGGTTACAAGTGGTTTATTTCCCTTGATGTCTCACCATACACAACATACCAGCTTGCACATCATTTATACAGTGATGTTTACCATTTACTATTCCTTTTTTTTTTATGCCCACCCTCTGAATTTTATCGTTTTTTCTATGCTAATGTATAAATTTGAGTTGCTAATTAATTTTAAGGTGGACTCAAAGTTTAAAGAAACTTTCTATTGGAGACAAAATGTCTCTCTCCACTACTTTTACCTTCTGACTGCTGATATTTATTGGAGAACAACAGAATCGTTTGTGCCGGTTATGGATGAAATGAAATTATCATGATGGAGTTAAGTTTGCTAATTTGTGATCATTATCCCATGTCAATGACTGACTTTGTTAGCACAAGAGAGATCACAAACCCAGGCTCTTAAATGCTGTTTATACATTTGGTATTCTTTTTAAGTTAACTTATTACACTTTGACAATTATTTTTTTTGTTTTGCTTAGAAAAAGAGATTTTTAAAATCTTAACAAAAGTGTTAAATTTTCATAGAAAACGTTGCCTACTGTAACCCGGTATTAACCTGTTTTGCCATGTTACCCTGTACTCTCTCTCTCTTCTTTCATCAAAGCCAAAGGCTATGATGCTAAGCTACTGGAGAGAGTAGATCATTAAAAATACTGTAGCACTACAAGAATGGGTCTTAAAAGCCACACTTATTGTTTCAAATATTGGCTAACATCTGTTCAGTTTAAAAACTTGCTCTGAAGAGATCTCATCATAGACATTATCTAAACCTGAACATCTCATTGCATTTTTACAATAGTTTGTGATCAATTGAATAGGTTCACTGATCATTCATTTGTTGTTACATATTATGCCACATGTGTGACTTGCATACTGTGTGTATCTTGATGTGTAATAGTTTAACACATGTCATGTCATGTGTAACTGTTATGCAACTTATAATGACAGATCTGTAAATGGTATGCAACATGTCATGATAATATTATTAATATACATGTATCTGGTATTACCCTTAAATCATTGGGGTAGGGCTATTCTGCTGCCAAATGTATGATGTAAAAAGATCATAGGAATAGGCCCAGCTTCATAAATGAAGTTTAACCAAAAGTATTCAAGTGTGTTCCACATGAGAATGTGTGTTTCATTAAAAATTTGACAAAATGAAATTTCAAGTCCTCTTCCTCTCCCCATTGTTTGGTGATTTGGTGAACACTGAAACCACCAATGAGAGACTGAATCAAGAATGTAATCCTCATTAGCTGGTGCTTAATTGAACTTAATTCTATGACTTGAGCGAGGTGCACAAATTATAATTAGGTTTAAGAATAAGGTGTTGGCAGGGCCATTAGTTGTTGAGACCAACTCATATGTTTCTTTTTTCTTTTTTTCCCTCTGCTTTGATAATTGGGAATTTTTGATCCCATCTCTCAAATCCTGCATGCTTAGAATTCCAAAACATCCAGTATAGATGAAAATATTACTGGTAGAGAACAGGGAACGCTGGCAGCTGAAGGGAATGAGCTTGTGATTGACAAGGATAAGCAGGAGAAAGCTATGTACCTGAGGCAGTTGGAGGAGAAAAAGAGGGAAAGAGAAGAGGAAAAAAGGAGAACACAAATTGAAGAGGAAAGGCAACGGAGACATAGGGAAAGGGAGCGTCATCGAAAGTTGCAAGAACAAGAGGAGGAGAGAAAGAGACAAGAAAAAGAGGAAGAGAGAAAGAGGCGAGAACAAGAGGAGGAGAGAAAGAGGCGAGAACAAGAGGAGGAGAGAAAGAGGCAAGAACAAGAGGAGGAGAGAAAGAGACAAGAGGAGAGAAAGAGGCATGCCCAAAGAATGCGTTTAGAGCAGGAGCGCAGTAGAATTGAGAATCAAAGAGAGAATGAGAAAAAAAGAAGTGAGCTACGAAGTGAAGAGGAGCAAAGAAGAGCTGAAGAAAGAGCAAATCATGAAAAAGAAAGGGCAAGGCATGAAGCAGAAAGGGCAAGGCATGAAGAAGAAAGGAAACGAAGAGAAGAGGAGAGGCAAAGATTAATAAAACAGAGAGAAGCTAGGGAGAAACTTCGCCAAGCAGAGCTTGAGAGACGGAGACTGCATCAGAGAGGAGAGAATATCGTAGGTGATATCAGAATTTCCAGCGCTGACCGCAGAGGTCATTCAGAAGTGGACCCAGTGGACAGCAGACATCAGAGAACAGGTACATCTGCCATTACCAATGTCCGTGTTGTTGGCGGCCCGGAGGATGATCAGCGACCGCCATCCAACTTAATACTCTACAGCCAAAGGGTAACCTATTATATAATAAGAGTTTTTTTTTCTTCTCTCATTGTGTGAGTCCCTAGGGATGCTCACAGGGCACAAACATAACTTGTAATTTCTTGGCATAACAGAAACTAACCAGCTGTCCTAACTTTGCTGTGGGGCTGTTAGTCTGCAGTGGGGAGCCGGGCTTAGCTACATACAAACACCTGCTTCAGTTAGAAATTATATTTACCTTTTCTTTTATACATATATGAGCTTACGTCGCTGTCTGTCATTTGTAGAAATATATGTTATCTTGCTTTAAGGAAGCCAAGAAGACAACTGGATGACCAGCTGTAAAATGAATTCCACTTAACAAAGTTGATAGTAGCTGGTAGGGTGAAGAGGAAGTGTTGATTAAAGAGTGGCTGCACTGATTTTTTTTAACAACAAATGTTGAGAATATTTGTGTTTTTCTAGACCCTTATATTTTTTATTTTTTTTTAAAAGCCACCAATTTAGATTTTTTTTTATTCTGATAGATTGATTTAAAATTTTAGATTTTTAGTCACAAGTTTTTAGGTTACAATAACTTCAGGAAAAAATGTAAATTACCGGAAGTTTAAGTCATTGTCTCACTTTAAAGAAATGAGTATAAATGTTACAAATAGTATATTACAATGTTATAAATACACAGTATGTATCATCGTCTTATAGAGACGAAAATTTCCGGACCACTTTTTGTATTGTTGCCGCGTTCAAGAGTTTTAGCATAAGTGTGTCACTTTTTGGCTTAGCACTTTGAAATGCTTCACTGAGTCTGCATGTTAGAGCGCAGTGTTTTATTTTTTTTTTAGACGATGATGATAATATTAGCAGGGTGTGTTATTATATAATTGATTCAGCACTACTATTTTGTTGGGGATTTTTTTCATTTGTTCTTCTCACCTGGGTAAACAAACAATCCACAAAATTCCTTATTTTACACGTGTTTGTGGGGGGGGGGGGGGG
>MUZC01000235.1:250549-265304 GCA_002072015.1 Radix auricularia | reverse complement strand
TAAATAAAAATATTCTTTACCTGCACTTGTAAACACAAAACCTTTTCAAATGTAGAAAAAAAATGTTACCCATGGACTTCAGGGGTTCCATCCCGATGAGAATGTGTTACATGTCTTAAATCATTAAATTCTGATTCAACCCAAATTTTAGTACAGTTTTCATGAATGTCGGTCACGAAGGAAAGAAGAATTTAAAAATTGATTGCCCAAGATAAGTTTTTATTATTCAATTGTGTTTCTGAATCAAAACTGCATTTTTAAAAAATTATTTTTATTTTTATTTTTTTTGTGTAAACACAGATGTCAATATTATGACATGCAGTTTATGGTAGTATTATTAATCAAGTAGCTTTTCATAGAAATTATTCTGTTTGTTGGCAGAAATGTTTACAAGCAGTTTGTTTTATTTAAAGTCTGGCAATATCAGGACCAGAAATAACTAACATTTTATTCAATTTTTTTACAGCACTATTTTCTGCCAAACTCATAACAAATCAAGTGTTTAGTTAGTTCTATTGTTGAAGTCATTTTTAAAATTGTGATCATATTTTCAAACTTAAGACATAGATCATACACTTGTAATTTTGTAAATGTTTTTGGTCAGGTTTCTTGTTAATCTGCACAACCTAAGTGATATTAGCTGATAGTATCACCTGTAACAAATGTATATACTTGGCTATAGGCTCACATATCTTACTCATGTACCGGGGGGGGGGGGGGGGGGNGGGGGATAACTCTATTAGCATGTTCTACATCCAGTAACCTCCATAGAGTTACTATACTTGTGTGTCATCTCAAGGTTAAGAGAGGTTAATAATCTAAGTGATATATTTCCATACATTTTCTACACCAAGTAAAAACTATTTCCCCATTCATTAGTATGAAATTCTCTGGTAAGACCTCAAAATATTTTTCACGGTGCTAAAACTACTACAGGGTAACATTTTTTGTTGCTTTGACATGTGCTAATAGCAACACTAAAGACCATTTTCAGACCAAATATTTGACAAAAGTTTCCTCCTGGTGTATATTCTACATTAGCTAATTTCCTTTTCAGTTGGAACTAAAGAGTTTAAGTGTAAGTGAAGGGAGACAAGCACAAGCAAATGTTGTACACTGCATGGAATAATGGCTTCAGTCTTGTTTGTTTGTTTTCTGGTTGGGCTTTTAAAATTTTCTTCTTCTTTTGGCCTGGTGTTTTTGCCATAACAAATTAGGACTACATTATACACTACCTAGTCTTTCATTTGTTAGCTAAATATTTTAAAATACAGAATAAATTTAATAGTAGTTTAACCTTTTCTACAGTACATACAATGCTGGTCCTTACAATCCACACCATAACGAAATGAAAGTATCCTTTTCTGTGTGTGTGTGTGCCGGATATTTAACATCCAAGTCATGTAAGGGTTAAAAATGATTCACGTTCTTAAAATTGGAACATAATGTAGAATCATCACATTTCACAAAACGTCCAGGATAAATCTCGACTGGAAGTCTACAAATTAAATAACATTTTAATCAACAAAGGAAATTGACAAAAACTATTTCTCAAAGATTCTCCCTTCAAGAACCTAATGTCAATACTTTTAATCTCATTTTACCAATATTTAGTTCTTACAAATTATACATCTTTCTATCCCTGGTTTTATTGCATCATCTTTGACAGCAAGCTGTTAATTGCTCAATTCAAATTTAACTATGATTTTTTTGTGGGGGTTAATTGCCTGTTTCTATATAAACTCATCAAATTAATCTCTATTCACCATGCATTATGTCCTTGGCTTAAAATAAAACAATACATAACATTTCAGTTCACAGCACCATTCAGTAAAATGAGTTCAATTTTTTATCTGTGCCATTCAGTGTAAAATTAAGTCCTCAATTACTAACACTTTCCTCATGTTAGGATGAGTAGGTAAATAGGTGGGCTTTGCTTGTTCTTACTAATCGCTTTTGTCATGACTAATCTCTCCAACCCTACGGGGGATATTTGTGCAAGTTTTCACTGTCACTCATAATGTTAATGTATCCATAATTTATTTACTTTTTTTTTACCCCCTCTGCTTTTAAGTTGCATTTGAATATCTCACTCTGTGTTCAAAATGAGAACACTGTCAAAATATTTAGCTGCAGTTCAATCCCTTTTTTTTTTAATTTTAAAACTTCATCAACCCATTTCAAATACATGTGCAATAACAACTTAACATTTTCATTTTTTTTTCTCTATTGTGAGCATTCACTTACAGTACCAAGTAGTCATATTTTTAGACATTAACTTAGATTGTGTTTCTAAATAGATTAGACTGAAGAAGATTATTTTAAAGTCTTCAGGCCAATTTCTTTTACTCTAGCATACACAAAAAAATAAAATAAACACACTATTACACTATTTTTTTAATAAATGGTGTTGCAAAATAACATTTAAATAAATTATTATTTATTTTTTTTTTAATTAATGGAAATTAAATGGGGGGAGGGGGGGTTGTTGTTTTTTAAAAAGTAAAAACAATTCAGCATTTCCTATTCTTCAAAGAGCATGAGAATATTTTAAGCACACATCACTAATGATGTCACATAAGTATTCAAATCAATGCAGGAACCAGATTCCATTTTCATTTCATTGTTCATAATTAATCATTGGAATTGTTCACCCAAATTATCAAGGTCAAGGTTAACCCACAACATTTCTTTGTTACAGACTACAGAACGACCACCAATAATAATACCACCAACATATTATCCAAGGGGCCCAGTGGTAAGTATCCCATACCAGCATCAATTAAAATACTGTTATCTTCATAAGCAAGGTGCTATTTGGTAAGTTTCTTATACCAGCACAAATCAAAATATTGCCATCTTCATACACATGCAAGTGGCCCAATGGGAAGTTTCCTATAACTTTTACTGAGAAACTGGAAGAAATATTTTTTAATTAAGTAAACTTCCTCTCAATGCCATCATAAATGAAAGAATATAAAACAAGCACTGATATGTAATAAAGTGATTGTTGATGTAAGCTCCAATAGAAATTTAATATCAAAAAGTTTCTCTTTAAAAAATAAATTAGATACAAAAAATCCTAAAATGAAGGATTAAGATCAGGGTACCAAACCCGAAATTTAGAAAGAACAAAGTTTACAAAAGAGTTAGAAAAATATCAAATCTTTGTTGATCCATAATGTATAACGTCATTTTAAAAATATATTTTATTTATTGAGGATGATATTATTTACATAGTTTTTTTTTATAAGTATTAGGTCTGATCTCACAGATTTTTTTAAAGTGTATATCGTTTAAGCTATACAAAACGCAATGTCAAAAAACTATATATTCCTCCAAGACAAGATCAGATACAGAAGAAAATAGATTTTTTCCAGTTAAGAAATAGTTTTTATTGTTTTAGTAAATATTGTATATTTGATTGTATATATATCTTTATCATCATTTTTTGTTGTTGTAATTTTCCTCAGCTCCACCTTTTTGCATTAGACAAACCCTTGGCTGGTTCCATGAGAGGAATAAGAGGTGCTGACTATGAATGCCACAGGCAGGCCAGACGAAATGGACTCGATGGAACATACAGAGCTTTCCTCTCATCAGAAACACAAAACCTTAACTCCATTATTTACTACTCTAGAGATAGGCAGATTCCAGTCGTTAATGCCAAGGTGAGTTGAGATGAGCTTGATAAAAATTATTTGATATTATGTATTACAATATATTAATGACAAGAAGTATATGAAAATATGTTTTCAAATAAGTTTTTATGCTCCAATTTAATGTTACAACTCCATTGTTAATTTTTTTTTATCTGTAAAAAAAAAAAAAGGAATAATACAATGTTGAATAAAAATGAAGAACTTGTTTTTGAGTGAAATTAAGAGAAACTATTAACAGTTTATTCATTTGATAAGGGCATCAACTTATACTTGTTAACTTCATGACTTTACAAATTTTGTATTCAAAGAAAATGTAATTTTGTAAATAATTTTTATTGTGATTGCAAATTTTAAAAATATTTTAAAGAATACATTATAATGTTATTATTGTTAGAATAGGAATTTATATACAGTGAAAATTATTTTGATCAGAATCTTATCTCTCTCATTTTGAGTATTATTTTTTTTAATGGTTTACTTTGCGAGTAAAATTCTGTGAATTTCCCAATTAGAGATTCAAATCAATTAACTGCAAAATGTTTTAACTGATCGAAAAAATACATTTGTTTAGATGTATTTTAGTGTACTGTGTTCTGTTGGTCACATGATCAAGTGCACTAAGGCGGTTAGTCAATGAGAGGACACCGCTGTGAAAATCCAAGCAGGTTGGAAAAGTTCAACTCAGGAATCATATTTTAAAATTCTGTAGATTTCTTTTGCATATCACTCTTAGTATTGTAGGAAAGCCTTTTGCCAGCCTCATAAAAACATGATTACAGAGTTTAGTCTCCTGTGTCTATCCAGAATGTCAATGTGGTTTCTAGGCTGGTGGGTCCAACATAGATATAATGTTTTGCATATGGCAGCTCCAGGAAAAATGCAGAGAGCAGCAGAGGCCACAATACATTTCTTTTGTGGTCTTTACAAAAGCATTTGATTTAGTGAGTTTCAGCGGGTTATTCCTAATCCTGGAAAAAGCTGGATGTCCCCCACACCTTCTTGCCGTCAACAGATAGTTTCATGAAAATATACAGGACAGATCAATGGAGCTACATCAGAAGCCTTTCCAGTAAATAGCGGAGTTAACCAAGAATGCTTACTCACACCAAAACTGTTCACAATGTTCTTCTCTGTAATGCTTTGATATGCATTTAAAGATGGCAGTGATAAAATCTGGTTATACACCAGAGCTGATGGAGGACTTTTCAAAACAAGCTACTTTTTCTGATGATCCAGCACTGATAGCACACACAAAAATTGGTTTGCAACAACTCGTATAAAGCTTCTCCAATGACTGCAAAGAATTTGGTCTGCAAATCATCTTGAAAAGGACAAACATCATGGCCCAAGACACATGTTCTCCTACCATCAATATTGACAATGAAAACTTGGAGGTTGTGGACTGCTTCACCAACTTGGGGTCCAAGGTCTCCAATTCACTGTCCATCAAGGACAAAATTAACAGTAGAATTGGCAAGGCAGCTACCACAATGGCCAAACTAAATAAATGAGTTTGGCAAAACACCAAGCTAATGGAGAAAACCAAACTGTGTCTATAAGGCCTACATCATCAGTACGCTACTATATGAGAGTAAGACATCCATACATCCCATGAGCAAAAGCTTAATAGCTTCCCCTTGAGGTTCCGGCATCACGTTCTTGGCATTAAATGACAGGACAAAGTGCCAAATAATGAGGTCCTGAGGCATGCCAATACCCAAAGTATGTTCTAAATCCATAGTTAAAGATGCCTAAGATAGTTAGGACATGTAAAAAAAAATGATCCCAGGTTGCATCCCAAGGACACTCTATATGGAGAATAGCATCTACACATCTCCGATTTAAAGATGTCTGCCAGAGGGAGATGAAAGAAGCCAGAGTAAGCACAAGTGGGAGTGTAAAGCAGAAGACCAATCCATGTAGCACACGGTTGTAAAAGAGGGCGTAAAAGTAGCAGAGGAGCGCAGGATGGAGGAGGCTATAGGCAGAAGAGCTAGGAGAAACTTGTGTCCAAAAGCTGTGGTAAAGACTGTCTCTCAAGGATAGTACTGCTCAGCTATATGAGGAAATGCAACCCAACGGTGATGCACCATTGTCTTGCAAGATGGAAGGATGCCAATTAAATAGATTTCTTTCAAATATCTAATAGTGAATTTTTAACTTTAAAAAAATTTATGCTTTGATAAATTCTACACAATCCAATAAGTTGAATAATTATAAACATGAAAACTACATCTTTCACCCTAGGGTCAAGTTTTGTTTAATTCCTGGGAAGCTATGACAGACGGTTCTGGTGCTCACTTCAACAATGAAACACCAATATATTCTTTTGAAGGCAAAGATGTCATGATAGATGAAAAATGGTAAGTTTAGAATTTCAAAATTATTTTAAAATTGAAGTAGTCCCAGAAATTGTCTCACAGGATATCAATTCACAGATCAGAAAAGTTTAATTTCTTACAGGGAAGTTTTTTAAAAATACTTTATTTATAGATGAAATCATGAAGTAAAAAAATATTTTAAAATATGAAATGGGCGTATGCATATCACACCAGCTTTCATAGAATTGTGGTTGTCTTGCTGAGATGATGAGACCATAAATTAAGAGAAAAAAAAATAAAATTATACAGCAGTTAGAGTCTCTGGGTTTGTTGTAATTAAGTCTACTTGAATTGAGATTTGAAACAACGACAGGATTTTAAACCAACTCTAATTTCCAATTAGTTGCTGGTAATACTACTCTTTCACACAAATAAAAATAGCCCCACTTTTTTCCTATTACACGCTGACACACGCTTCCTTCTGTATTCAATATCTTTAAAAGATTTTTTTAGCATGAATGAATTGAAATGTCTTATTTTTAAAATTTATCCTGATGACCATTGAATTATGGTTCATCTTAATGATACTTTAGGCAATATTTTATTGTCAAAAATAGTGATTTAAACAAGTTAGTACCAATAGTATTGAAGCCTTATAAATTCATAAATAAATAGTTTAGAAGAAAACTTTTCTCTCTTGGCCCGCATAAAATCACAGAAAGTTGTAATTATTTCCTGTAAAACTTTTTTTCAGGCCTCAAAAGATCATTTGGCACGGTTCTAATGAAAGAGGAGAGTTCATGGAGGGCAAGTTTTGCAGCAAGTGGCACTCTCGCTCCAATAATGAGATGGGCAGAGCCAGCTCTCTGATGAAACATATGTTGTTAGACCAGACAGAATACACGTGTAACAATGCTTTTATTGTTTTATGTATAGAAAACACAGCAAGGCGGGACGTGTAAATTATGCTCTAGGTTTATGACAAATTGTCTATTGTTGTAAGTGCTTGTGAAAGAAGGCGAGTGATTGATTTATAACTGTTTTAATGAAGTCAAGCGATCAGATTTTATACATAAATCTATCTATATATATATAAATATATATAAACACACAAAACTATGTCTACCATTAATTGAAACTTGAATCATTGATTTGTTACAATACCACTTGTGTTGTGCGTTTTTAATTTCCTAGAATAATTTAACAACACTGACTCTTGGCTAACAGATGCTCATGAGTCAGCGTGAAATAATTTTTAAAAGATCGGTCTTTTGTGTCATGTTGATAACTATCAATTTCTATTGGGCTTGTGCTAAACTGGCAGTTGCTCTAAAATGATATGTAAAAAATAAACTACTGTTTCAAGTTATCTGTTAGTTGCTTTTTCTGTTGTTGTTTTTGTTTTTTTTCTTTGGTTTTGTTTGCCATAATTTTTAATGTGATTAATTATTAAGGGAGAATAAATTGTTCTTTTATTTTTTATTTAGTTATCTATATTGTCCTTTATAAATATTTCTGAGCACAACATGGCCAATCATAATTGTAAGTAAGGTTATAAACATCAAAACCATTATGCAGAAAGTTTGGAAGCCCTGGAGCCAAGCATGACCAATACTAATAGCTTTCAATGACTTTGGCTTAAATTAGACATTCAGCTACAAAAAAATGGATTCTAACCTGAGATATTTAAACTTCATCTTATGTTTGAATTATTTTTACCTTTAAAAAACACATTTATTCATTTATAATAATTTAGCTTAAATTTTGAAATTCATATTTTCTATATAAAAGCAATAAAGTAAAATTTGTTGTCTATAGTAAAGAATTGATTTAATTTAATATTTTACTATCATTTGCTCTGAGTCAGAAAGATATTTTTAAAATAAACTAATTTTAGTAGTTTATTCATGGGTTGAGATGTTTGATTCAAGTTTTGTTACCACATTGGCATTATCAACAAAATAGTTGTTATACAAAGCCTTAAATATTTTGCATTAACAAATTTTTATCTAGGTATATGGAAAACATTTTATTGCATTTTGTATATGTGCATTTTTGAATTTTGTTATTACAATGCTTTTATTTATTTCTAAACCAGTGTGATTGTTGCTTTTTTAAAATAAAACTTTATGATCTAATGCTATTTTTAACCCTGTTTCTGTGTCAAGTCTGCTATAAGTATGTGCTTTGATTAATACACATGTACATTTCATATTCTGTGTACAAGCTCAAATGTGAAAAATCAGCACATGTATTAAAAGATTTTTTATTTAGATATACATTATATTAATAGTCATGAATGCATGTTATTTTAACAAAGAGAAGGGGCCAGGTAATGGATTGAGCTTTAATGTCTAATAGATCTGGGAAATTAAAAAAACTAATGTTAAAACTTTGAGTGAATGATATAGTTGTAGTTATTTGAAGATACATGTTTATATTAACTCTACATGCGAGAATTTTACTCTTGAGAAAAATGTGTGAAGAATAAGTTGTTTTACCTTTCAAAATCTATAATTTCAGTAATAAAAATTTATATTTGATGAAAAGAAAGATGTATTAAAAATTTATTTGATGATTACAAATTATGTTGCCAGTACTAAGATGAATAAAAAAATTCATTGATATTGCCTTTAATCCCATAAAATATATATGATATACTAACTAAAATATTAAGATATATTTGACATAATTGTCAGACTACTCGTTACAATTCTACTGAAAATGTTCAGACTGTGCCTTAATTAAAGCATTATACCAAGCTTATTACTATATGTATGTATATATCAACTAGTTAGCATGTAAACTATTTAACATAACCCAATCATGTGTACATTTATTTCCGTAATGCTTTCATAGTCCACCTCTATACATACTACTTCATTAACTAACTACTCAATGTTATTTTTATATTTTTTAACTGAGAGTTTAAATGGTGCCTTATAATTGGCAAAGAAGAAATATTAATTTAATTTTTGTTTACATATAAAAACCGAACTCTTGTGTTTTAAAGTCAATGGTTCAATTTATTTATAATTGAGATCTTAAGGAAAATACATCCTAAATTTTTATTAATCTCTTCAAATAACTTTTTTTTTTTTGCTTAGTATTTGTCAAAACAAAAAATATTGTTTAAAATACTTCCTAAGAGTAATTTTTTTTTATCATTATTTTTTGTGTCCAAATTTATGTAAATGTATTTCAATTTGCAAGAAACTTTTAAATTAAATACGCTTTCAATACAAGTCTTACTCAGTAGATTTTACCATGTATTTTCCAACTTAATCTGGAAGAACATCAAATACTATTCTATATTTAGCTTGTGAGACTGTTTTAACTGGCAAATTGATTGAAATAAAGAATGTTAAATGAGACATTTTTTCTGACTTCACAATAAAACACCTGTGGATGAATCAAATGTCTACTGTCATTGCATAGCAAAGCATTCTGCCTGTCTTATTTGGTTGTTTTTTTTTTTTCCAAATAAAAAAAAAGATCTTTTACAAGAAATGCTTTTAAATTTTTTAATGAATTGCATGCCTTTTTCATAAGTTGACTGCATCTATAGGTATTGAATTTCAGTATTGTACCTTTTTGAATTTTTGTGGTTTAAAGCATGCTTTACTAATTAAGACTGATGAGACACAATTCTATAATTCTAAAGCTGAACTTGTTTTGTTGTATTGACATGACTAGGTTGTGTCCCATTAATCTACTTAAAAAATCTTTATTGCAGTCAACTCTCTTTTACTAATGAGTCCAATTTTACCCTAAAGAGGAATTGAACTGAAATATCAACACAGGTAGCTCATATATTGGCTTTTAAAGAAAAATATTTACAACAAATATGTTTATGGCACCTGAAAGATTTGTTTATACAGATAATGTTACAACTGTTAATGTCATTCACAAAATATAGAAAAATATTGCAGTTTAATTTTGATCACATGAAATGATTTTTTTACTCTTTTCTGCTGACATGGTTTGTTGAAGCATACTTTAACCAGGTTTCTTGTTCAATGAATTTTTTTTAATTTAAAAATGAAAAGCTAGTTAAAATATCAACCAATTAAAATAAGGTGTGCTGCCTTTTTTTTCTTTAAATCTTTGTATAAATTTTTAGGAGCAAAAGAAACTTTTTAAGTTTTTTTTTTTTTTTTTTTTTTGCTTCTTATTTTTAATTTGATAAAGAAGCAACTTTAGCATTGCATTGTAATTGTAGATTTTTTTCATTTCTTTTAATTTTTTTTCTGGGAAAACAATTTTTTTACCCAGATTAGAGAATTCTTAGGGGAAAACGGGGGATGGTGTAGGGGGGTCAAGTCTGGAATGATGAGAAAGATCCAGTACAAAGTATTTTTAAAATATAATTTTAAGCTGAAAATTGTTTTGTCCCTGTGATGAAATAAATTAGAAATATCCAAATGACCACACACAAAAAATATCAAAGAGTATGTTAATTATTAGCTCATTATTCAGTCTTTTTCCATTTACCTGAATATTCATTATATTTTTAAATTATAGAAAGAGCATAACTTCATACAGATGAATGGAGAAAAAAACTATTATTTTAACTACATTGAAGTAGATTCTTTAATTTTCAAGAAGAGATCACATAAAAAAAGCCTTAATCTCTGAGAGTTGGTAGATACAATTAATTGTTAACTGAAATTGTGTTGTCAGCAGAACTTACATAAAGTTAAAACTTTAATCTAGTTTAACATTAAATCCTAAGTATTGATTTTGGTGGGGGTGGGGGGGGGGCATCCTTTGCATCATATTTTTGTTTGAGCCTGTTGTCATACACTAACATGTTTTCTTCATCAAAGGATTTATTTTCTCAATATCTGATAACATGACAGCTACTTGTTCAACTGAAATTAAAATCTTAGCCATATTCTTTCATAAATTTAGCTGTTACAATAAGAATTTACTTCTTAAAGGAACATCTCTTTGTAATGTCTATAACAAACAAAACACTGAGTTCTGTTTTAAGCAGTGTTTGCAGTACTGGCCATGAAGATTTTCAAACCAAAGTTCTATGGTGCTACAATTCAGTAATTACATATATAAATAATTATATGCAAAAAAACAACCAACATGGCCTTCCTGTTTTATTTTAAAATTTGTTTTGGTCATTTCAAATTTGTGGTTAACTACTTGTTTGTCAATTTGGTTTTTGTTGTGTTATTTTGTTTTTTGTTTTGTTTTTTTTTAAAAGATTTTTATGTATATTATTATTATTTTTTTTTATTAGGTGGGTGGTTATTTAACAATTAAAAATGTATCTCTTAAAATTATTTTGTCAAGGGTAGCCGTCTGGTTCAAATAAAAACCATCTTGTCCAAAGAAATCCTCGCTGGCTTAAAAGTAGCCAATCCAACTGAAATGTAACAGCTTACATTATCTGGTACAGACACTCCTTCTACACTGAAGATTATTGCATCCTACACTTATCTATGGTTTGTGTCTAGTCCTATATTCTTATTAGAGTTTTAAATGTTGAATAAGTGTTGGTTTTCCTTGTTTCTTCAGGCAACCCATTCCACGCCTGAATTCCAGGCAAGAAGAACAAGAATTGTGTGTGCTTGGTTTTGCATAAGGAATAAGAAAGGTGTTTTTATCCCTATGTCTATCTGAGGGTTGTATAAAGTTATCTTTGTGTTGTATTTTTAAATTAGAATTAATGGGTCTAATAGATGAACTATCAAAAGGCTTAGACAATAATGATCAAATAGATACAATATTACTAGACTTCTCAAAGGCATTTGACAAAGTTCACCACCTTAGTTTACTTAAAAAACTTAAATATGTTGGTATCTCAAGTCCTTTACATCACTGGATCCAAGATTTCCTTTTGGGTAGGGAGCAAACTGCAATAATTAATGGATCTAAATCTTCGCTAATAAAGGTTAACTCAGGAGTTCCACAAGGAACTGAGCGTGGTCCCTTACTCTTTTTAATTTATATAAATGATTTACCCAACAATATCTCAACAGGAACAAAAGTTAAGTTATTTGCTGATGATTGTATAATCTATAGAACCAGGGCCGGCTTTAGGAGTTTGGAGGCCCTAGGCGAAGTGAATTTGGTGGCCCTAAATGTAATAGAAAAATGAATAATTAATACGGAAAGAATAAAATTGCACAATTGTTTAAAAAAATACCCGTATTTATATCTAAATCAACAAGTAACTGAAATTTATACAAACATATTCGTGCAGATGTTATAAACCTTCCACAAAAATCAACTTGTCGTGCTTTGATGGTAGCCAAGTCTGCAATAAATTGTCATTAATCTAGAGACTAGACGATCTCTCTTTCAATAGATATCATTACCATACTGTTTAGGCGTCTTGCGTCGTAGTCATTCTCAAATTGTTTTTGTTTTTTAATTAATTTTAACTTCTCTCCCCCGATGCCAAAGTAATCAGACTTATCAATGCTATTCGAATGGCTATAGCGACATTTTGAACAGCAGTATTCAAATAATGATCATAAATAAAACGTAGAGCATGAAGTATGAATAGAATACGAAATCGTATCTAAAACAATGTTTGAAATAATTTGCAATTCATAGCATAAATCCTTCAGATCAATATTTGAACCAGATGCATCGATGAGCGCAATATTCAAATCAATGAAACATTTCATCAAATCATTTTTGTCAAATTCTGCAATTTCTTTGATGTTGTGCATAAATCCTAAGAGACCAGAGTGACGTTCCATTACTCAAAACGTGCAGGACATAGCTGCTGGATCTAACAAACAATGAGTTTTCTATGCTTTCTTTCGTCTCAAATTGTGGCAGCTGAAAATATAAAATTTCATATGGTTTCATCTATAATTCTTGAGCCAATTCTCGAAACGAAATTTGAGCTGACACAACTCCATTTTATCTGTATTTTTTCATCAACTTCGTTGCACTATTTATAAATTCCAGTGCAATTTCAAATTGCAAGTTTTTCGATTGCATCAATTTGCTGATCATATTCATTTTAAAAAATAAATCGCACCAGATACCTATAGGTACTAGAAAATAATTTCGGATTGAGTTCAAGTAGACGTTTTGGCACAACACGATTGCAGCCTTTCATATTCGCTCCATTATCATATCTTTGGCCTAAGCAGTTCTGGAAACGTAAATTCAGATCTCCAAGCTTTTTTAAACATGCTTCCGCGAGATATAAACCAGTACTGACATCGACTGCCATGAATACCACAAAATATTCATTGATTTCTACTGGCAAACTCGTACTCACAATGTTGCATTTTCGCAAAATCCTAATCACTTGCTCTTGGTGACCAGCATCAGGTGTGCAGTCCAAAATGATGGAATAATATTTTACATTTTGTACATTATTTATAATTATTTTCAAGGCGGCATCACCGACTCAGATTCATTAACTCATTTTTATCATGAATTTCTGTGTTTTTAAACGTAGAAAATGATCTTCTAGGCATGAATAGTAATTATAGAACAATTCAACCAATCCCAAAAAAATGTCAGTTTTCTTTCTGAAACCAGCGTTACACATCGCCACGAATTGGTTAATTCCATTTTCCAAGAAATTTTTTGATTGAAATTATTCTTTTTAAAGCGTTATTCCAGTGCTAAGTCTATTTTGCATAAGTTTTTGTGTTTCCTTGTCAATTGTCTTTCCTTCCTTTAACCGTTTTTCGACATTTTCAGTTTTAAAGAGATGATAAAAAATGAACATATTTATATAAAAATAATGAAAATTAAAAAATAGCCATGCCAGACTACTAAAATAATATTTTATTTTATTTTTTGTTTAGCTGTTGTCGTTTCTACGCTCTGAAAACGAAACAATTGTATACTTTGAAAAATCAGTGAAGTTTCAGCTTAATTTTGATTTTGTCAAATAATTTTATTGACACAAAATTTCTGCATCAAAACCCATGCTTAGAATCATTTTTATTTTTATTTTCTAACCTACAACAGCATTTCAAATGTAAATGCTAAATGTTTACTACTGAAAACATTTGATATTTAACGGTTGTATAATTAGCTTTTAAACTTAGGTTTCAAGTTTGGAAATCTTGTGGAAATGTGTCTGGTTCTTTTGACCTAGATCTAGGTCGTAGTTTTTTCTTTAAATATATTTTTTTTTCTATGATTTCTGTGCGAGGCCCCTACTAATCGGAGGCCCTAGGCGGTTGCCTAGTTTGCCTATGCCTAAAGCCGGCCCTGATAGAACAATTAAATCAGAACAAGATAGCAAAATTTTACAAAAAGACTTGGATGAATTAATAAAATGGGAAATTAACTGGAGTATGTCTTCCCACCCAGAAAAGTGGCATCTGCTAAGAATAACAAAGAAAAAGAAACAAATAAATTCAAAATATTTCATTCGTGGAAAAGAACTAACCCAAACTAAAGTTTCATGCTTTTACCTACACGGAAAATTGGAGAATTATGATGAATCAGTTTTCAATATAAGAAAAAACTAAATTTGGGCCCCGGTCCCCAGTGAGTGATAATTTAAATATTTTTTCGTCTTTTGTCACCGTGGAAGTGTACTCAACAACTTTCCAAACTTTCATGCTTCTACCCACACAGGAAGTTGGAGAATTAGTGATGAGTCAGTAAGGGTTTTGGCTTTTATTAGTATAGATAGACAGAAGATAAGATTTTATTAACTTATTTAATTTATATCTTCAAATATTCATGCAAAGATTTGTCCACCTTTATTATAAAATAAACTAAGTGTTGAGGTCCCTAAATCATCGGGGGGGGGGGGGGGGGGGG
>MUZC01000235.1:205100-250518 GCA_002072015.1 Radix auricularia | reverse complement strand
GCCCCCCCCCCCCCCGATCGATCCACCATAGGAACAGATAATTTGAAATTGTGGTTTTCATTAAAATACGTTTATTCATTTAAAAATGTTATGCTTATCAAATTACAGTAATGTGTAAATAATAGGGGTCGTCCATAAAGTACGTCACGCTATTTTTGACCATTGTGGACCCCCTCCCCCCCTTTCACAAATTGTCACAAAACTTGGGACACCTCTTTAAAATACGTAGCTTTTTTTAAAAAAATTAAATTTCACACGTAATTTAAAATGTAATTTAATAATTAAAAAACACTTCGCAATTAAACTTTTTTATCGGCTTTTTTTAAAATCGGCTTCCTTCCGTCTCGCGAGACGATGGTGCATAACCGTTGGGTTGGGTTGCATTTTCTCGAGTGGCTGTGCAGTCCTATCCTTGAGTGACAGTCTTTACCACAGTTTTTACACACGAGTTCTGTGCTTCCAAATGTTTTGGCCTTTCTCCTAGCTCTTCTGTCTGCAGCCTCCTCCATTCTTCGCTCCTCGGCTACTATGACGCCCTCTTTGACAACTGCGCGCCACGTAGATAGGTCTTCTGCCTTACACTCCCAGTCACTTGTATGTATTTTGGCTGCTTTCATGTCCCTTTGACAGACATCTTTAAATCGCAAGCGTGGGCGACCTGTTTTCCTCTTTCCTGAAGCAAGTTCACCATATAGGAGGTCCTTCGGGATGCGGCCGGGGATCATTCTTTTGACATGTCCTAGCCACCCACCTCAGACGTCTTTCACTAAGAATTGAGAACATGCTTTGGGTATTGGCACGCGTTAGGACCTCACTATTAAACTATATTATTACAATTTAAAATTTCCAATTAAAAGAAGGGATGTACCGGATTCAACATTTAAGACATTTTGAAATCCGGCCGGAGTCAGATTTTTTAAAGTGGCCGAATTTCTGATTGGCCAGGGCCATCATGAATATATATTTATTAGGGCTCTACCAGCCAGCCGGATTTATGAAATGAAATCCTGCCGGATTCCATATTTGCCGGAGCTGGAGCCGAAACCCTTTATACACCCCTAATTAAAAGAACTAGCATATTATTAAAATGAATTTATTATTAGAATAGTTAATTCTACAGCTTCTGTATGTGCATTTTCTCTCCTGGCAATAACTGCCATGGATTCTCTTTGCCTTCTAGAGCCGATTTTCAAAGGACGGAGTTATCTGGATTGATTCTTGAACAGTTTGGGTTGGCACATTCTCCTGAGCCCGAGCTCTGTGTTGTTTTCACTGTTACTTTAGATACTTCAACTTCCTCCTTTTTCCTATATCCTGTGTCCTTGTTCGTTTTCCCTTTCTTTTCACTTTTTATCATATAGATCTAATATGTTTTAAGATTTATGTAAGTAATTATTTCATGTTTTTTGTACTGATGAAGGCATTAGCCGAAACGTCTACTGCTATTGTATAAGTTCATAAAAAAGCTTAAATTTATTGTCTTCTTACACTTACACCAATAGTAAGAGTACGTTTTTTTTTGTTTTGTTTTTTTTTTAATTAAAAAGCTTTATGCAGTCCCATTATGTATGATATATTGGTCTGTGTTGTCCTGCATGTTTCTTCAATATTGTTTGTGAGGCAAAATATAAGTCGCATACTTTGCAAATTCGATCAAGTAAGCTGGTCGGCAAAGATGGACAATAAAGATCATATGGTTGTGCTTTGAAAACTGTTGATCTCGGCAAATGTCATCAAATTTTAGAGTTTGTGCCATAAACAAGGAAGGAAATTTATGAGATGAAGTCTAAGTCCATCAGTTGTTTGGTGGATTGAGATTAGAGAGGAAAGAATTTTGAAGGTAAAACGTTGAAATATGAGCATCGTACTTTGTCGCAACATTTTATGTCCTGATATTTCACAGTTTGAATGAAATATTGGCTGGTGTGAACATGATTTTCAAACCATTCCTGATGCTTCTATTTCCGTTCTGCTATATCCAAATCCAATTTATGAAAAATACACTCAGGAGATAAGCATTTCAGGCTATTACTATTATGACATAAAACTAATTTAAATGATTCAGAAAAGCTATTTAAATATGATTTTTTTAATGAAAAAATAAATTAGAAAAAAAATATTAATAAAAAACGTGTGACATGACATCACAAAGCAATCTGAGAAGAATTGGAGAAATCAACTGAGCGACGAATAGAAGGAGAAACCATTTGAGTCGAGGAAATTCTTAAAACTTCGTTCTATCTTAAGAACAAGAAGTACAACGATATTTTTTTTTTTTACTTGGACGGAATTATAAATTAAAATAAAAAACGCTTTGATCCGTTGCATGCTCTTGCAAGAAAATATCCATATATAATACCATGTGACCTACTAAATAAAGAGTTTAAATGTCAAATAAATGACTTCATTGACATTGATAAAGAACAGTTCCTTATTGAAAGAAAAAAGATCCGGGTTTGTGTATCTGTACGATGTACCTACACTACAAAAAGATACATTATGTTAGAAAAAATGGGGGAAAGGCCCACTTCATCTATTACATTTTTTCAACAGCATAAATTGGAAAATTCTGTACCCAACATTGTAATTTTGCAAAGTGTTTGTTTGCTTGTTTCTTTTATAACAATTGCTATCAGTGTCGCTTGTTGGGAAAGGAGCTTCTCCAAACTGATGTTGATTTTAATTTTTTTTTTATATCTTTGTTCGATAATGAGTGATTTAAGACTACAAAATCTTGCAGTATTGTCCATAGCAAAATTTGGATAGCATAATATACGATTTTTCACTATGAAAGTTAGGAAAGGGTAAATATGTTTAAATACTAATGTAGACTATACAATATGTTTGTTTATATAGAAAATTTCATCATTTATATATAGATACAGAGGAAATTAATTGGTAATGTTTTTGTCGTTTGGGGTGTAAATTTGGAATATGTTTTGTCTCATGGAAAAGGGGGGGGTGACCTGCGACCTCAGTAACATTCTTGTGCCCGTTAAAAAAGTATCTTGTATTTTTTATAAAATATGTATTTATAGGTATATCATCTTACGTGGCCTCTCTTAATACTGCTTACATATGGCGTGGGATGGTAAAAATGTTCCCCACCTTTATTTCGTCTACATTACAATCATTTATTAATGTTTATTAATTTTAAATTTAAAAAATCATCCTATCAAAATCATTTGATTAACTTAAAGAGGACGGCAAATAGGATAACGCCCTGGGTGGCAAAAGTTATAGTGACTGGTAGGATAGTTTCATTGAAAACGTGGCAGCTCGCTCGACTGGCGTACCGATGGTCACGGGTTCGAATCCATGCGATGGCAAGGATTTGTTCCCGGAGCCTAGGGCGTCCATGAGTCACCCAGCTCCGAATGGGAACCTAACACTAGTTAGGCGGCTGGGTAATGTGTGGAACCGTCATAGCCATGCCATATGAATATGAACGCTGCATCACTTGCCAACAGATCATCCGTCATGGTCTGTGGTCGCAATTATCTTCTGCATAGAAGGAGCGTCTGTATAGATAAGATTTAAGATAAAGCACGGCGGGGGTCACGGATTCGAATTTCCGTGTTCAAGGGGCTAAGGATGTCCCCGAAATCACCCCGATCAGAATGGGACACTAGTTATGGAAACCAAGACGACTGGGAAGTTTTGTGGTCCCTCAGCCGTGGCCTGTGAATGCTGCTTCACTTAAACGTTCTTACTCTTACCAGAACGTTGACGACGTACGATCCAATAATCTTATATATATTATAGTATAGCGTATAGAAATATATGTATAGAGTATAGTTAATTAAGACATATCATAAAACTCAATATTAATGTAGCTAACTTAAATATTTAAAAAACATAATAAAATAAAATAATGGTCAGTTATTAGTAGCTGTCAGCAGACATTGTATTTGTCTTGAAAGGCAGAAGTGACCTATTTATTATTATACGTATTTTGCGTAGACTCGAACGTCACATGTCATTTCATTAAATTAACCAAACTGAGCCAAAGTTAAAACTAATATCAACAGCTTAAGCCCTTTCAATTATTGGTGTGTTAAACTGCGTTTAAAGGTTTTTTTTCTTTTTTTTTTTTTTTGGTTTGATTGTTATAATTTTTATTCTCATAAATATCCTCATGACGTTAAGGTAATTTTGAAACTTGTTTAAAATTAAAAAGTGAGATGGCCTGAACAGTCCAAGCAGGCAACAAAGAAACCACCACTCAAGACTCAAGACGAGCAATAATGATACTGTTTTTAGATAGCGGATATGGCGCACTT
Source organism: Radix auricularia (assembly GCA_002072015.1). Lineage (NCBI taxonomy): Eukaryota > Metazoa > Mollusca > Gastropoda > Lymnaeidae > Radix > Radix auricularia. The sequence goes on along the minus strand of MUZC01000235.1, from coordinate 246,235 downwards.
TTGACTTTTACTGTTTACTACAGTCTCGGGGACTTACAGATTTAAGGATTGGCTGTCTAATATGTGTTCTTTACCATGTTGTTATGCTTTATAATCTAAAACGATAGAATTATGTGAGTATTTTTTTAAAAATCTAGTTTGATAGTTAATGGTATATATAATAATTTATATATATATATTATATATATATAATNTATATATATATTATATTTATAATATATATAATATAGTAATATAGCTAAAAGATTAGACTTGACACTTGACTTGTCAGTTGTCATGAACTGTCATGCAATGTTGACTCATACTTTACTACTTTAGACATACTCATATTCATATAATAAATAATAATATTCATATCATTGACATGACTTAACACAGAGTCAAGATGCTTCCACTTCCAGCTTAGGCTTAGGCGCAGCTGTTATTGTTAATAGTTATCTTTGTGGTGAAGAATTTATAAGTTAAGTAGTGGGCAATTTTGGTATTTGACTGTTACTGATTACTGTTATCACTGTTATTGTTATTTTATCCAACCACCAAAAAAAAAAAAAATTTTTTTGTGGTTAAAAACATGGCAAAACATTTAATTTTTACTACACAATTAAAAATTCGCATTTAATTAACAATCAATAATGTTAAATTTAATTAGCAATGAAAATGTCACATGTAATTAGCAATGAATATAGTCAGCTATGGTACTATGGTCCATGGTCCATGGTTAATCTTAAACTTAAATAATAATTTTCCATTATCCCGGTTGCCAGAATCATGAGAATGTCACACGGCATCGATGATCATGATTATGATGATGTCAAAAGGATCAGCATGTCTCATTTTCACTCGATTTCTCCACATGTACTCTCACATGTATGAGTCCATCATTTGAGAATGAGTGTTGTTGTGGTGTTTATTTAGTTCCTTTGCAGATTTCCATGACCCCTTGATTCGTTGGGTGTTAGCACATGTAATAGGTAATAGAAATCTAAAAAAATGGAGCCTACAGGTATAGCCACATATAATGATAATGAAACTAAAGCTAATATCCTTAACACATATTTTTCGTCATCATTTTCTGCCTCAGGCGACAAAGAAGTTTTAATTAATTTAAATAAAATTGAAGAAATAGGTAACATAACTGTAGATGAGATAGGTATACTTTCACTCCTAAAAAACTTTAAAATAAACAAAGCTACTGGTCCAGATGAATTGCCTGCCAGGTTACTAAAAGAATTAAGCAATGGACTGTCTCTAATCTTTGAAGTTCTTTTTCAAGCTACTCTAAACCAGGGTAAAGTGTCCCAGGATTGGAAATTAGCCAATGTAACTCCACTCTTTAAGAAAGGCAATCAATCAGACCCTGGTAATACAGACCTGTATCACTTACTAGTTTCACCTGTAAGTTACAAGAAAACATAATATATATTGTAGGACTATTAACCACCTTGACAAATATAATGCCCTATACTCAAATCAACACAGCTTTAGAAAAAACAGATCATGTGAAACACAATTAATAGGTCTGATAGATGAACTACCAAAATGTCTTAGACAATAATGATCAAATAGATACAATATTACTAGACTTCTCAAAGGCATTTGACAAAGTTCACCACCTTAGTTTACTTAAAAAACTTAAATACTTTGGTATCTCAGGTCCCTTACATCACTGGATCCAAGACTTCCTTTTGGGTAGTGAGCAAACTGTAATAATTAATGGATTTAAATCTGCACCAATAAAGTCTAACTCAGGAGTTCCACAAGGAACTGTGCTAGGTGATGATGATGATGATGACCTTTTGTTTGCATAACTTTATAAATTTAAAATTGAATTTGTCTTTGTTAATTCTATTTGATGTTAGTTTTGTTTGAACTTTCTCATCCATTATAGTTTTTAGGTTTGTTTTTATATCTTTCCAAATTTCTTCTACGGTAACAAAGAAAAAAGAAACAAATAAATTCAAAATATTTCATTCATGGAAAAGAACTAATCCAAACTAAAAATGCAAAGTACATGCATAATATAAAAAAATGCATAAATAAGAAACTATTATGGAATCCTCATGTCAATGAAGTTATTTTAAAAAATCAAACAAAACCTTAGGTTTTATAAAAAGAAACTTTTACAAATGTAATAAAGATTTAAAACTAAAATGCTACCTCACCCTGGTGAGACCTATACTAGAATATGCATTATCTGTATGGGACTCATCCAACAAAGAAAACCTAGATAGACTAGAACAAATTCAAAAAAGAGCTGCAAAATTCATTACTGGAGAATATTCAAACTGACAAGAGTAACACCATTAGTTAAATCATTATACCTCAAAACACTAGAGGATAGAACCACCAAGAGTAAATTAGTAATTATACATAAAGCGATTAATTCTAATGTTTCACTTTTGGGAACATACAATTTGATTTGACCCTAATGTCTTATCTCACTGCTAATGACACTGTAGTTCTATAAATGTCTATCAATTTGAAATATGATGAATATTCTCAAGTTTAATAATACATCAAAACTAGAAACAATTTATTGATAAGCTTATCCACCAATTTATTTCCTTACCTATACTATTCCTGAACTATTATAGTTGTAATCATTTTTATTGCAGTTAACTAATAGTTTATCAGTTGACACTGGCAGAATTCCATGCTGCATCTCATTTATTTAGATATCAAGGATCATTAACTTAACCAACATCCAATGGTTCTAAAGATATGTTAAATTTCCTCTTCAGGGCTTTATCTCTTTTCGGTTTTGCAAGTTGGTCCAGACTCCAGGGCACTAAAGATGATGACTGGGCTGACAGAGTTAGCCACCTGTGGACAGTTGGATTACTGACCTTCTGTGCAATACTTGTTAGCACAGCACAGTTTGTTGGAGATCCTATACAATGTTGGTGCCCTGCACAATTCACTGGTAAGTCTATCATTGAACATTTTATGTAAATTGGCTTTCATACAGTATGCATGCAGGTTAATTCAGTTGCACAAATTTTAAATTTATCTATTAACTTAATTGAAACACAAAGTAATTTAATTATATTGTTATTGGATTAGCCAGGGCTTTTCCCATATTTTTTTTAAATTTCACATTCACAATAATGTTTACTTGAATTGATCTTTTATTCATGCTTGTTATAGGTTCCTATGTAAGCTATACAAAAAATATTTGCTGGATCAGCAACACCTACTATATCCCCATGGATGATAGTATTCCAATCAACATTCAGGAGCGACATGAAAAAGAAATCAGCTACTATCAATGGGTCCCAATAATATTTCTTTTTCAAGCTCTGATGTTCAAGGTATAAAATTAAACACAATTCATAGTACTGAAACACATTGCAAAGAAATTAATTTGCTCAATCTTTGTTTAAAAAAAAAAATTTGATGTTCAAGAAATATTTGTAGGCTCCCCAAATTAGGATGATATGATGACTTTCACTTTGGGGAAACACCTCTTGTGATTAATTAAAAAGGGTGACAGTAATAATGATAATAATAAAGTTGGTTTTACAAAATATTTCTGAAAGTAATAGAGATGGTAAATATGATTTATTGATCTTATTTGACTAATTTTATTTGTTCCTATAATGAAATTATAAATTAAATTGTTAGGTTTTACAAATAAAAAGTACCTAATTTAGTTCTAATTTTAGTTGCAGCAGACAGAGGAAGTGAAAGAACATGTTACTTTTTTTTTTTTTTTACTTTTTTTTTTAAGGGCCTGTTTTTCTACATATTTAATAGTTCTAGCCTTTTATGATCTAATATCTTAGTTAAAGAAGTACATTTTTAAAAACATTTCTGTTGCATTTTTTTGTTTGCTTTGTCCTTCCAGCTACCAAACCTTATTTGGAAGATGTTAAATGATAGTGGTGGTCTGAATATAGACAAAATCATTTCATTAGCAGAGAGCACACAGCTTGGGAAACCAGAAGACAGGGAAAAGTTCATCTATCAAGTGGCCAAATATATTGACAGGTGGTTGAAAGCTCATCGCCAGTACCATTATAATCTGTTGGTGAGACTCAGGCAGCGCTTTGCCAACATATTCTGTTTTTGGTTTGCCAAAAGGGATGGGAAATATTTGACTGGCCTCTATTTGTTCATCAAACTGCTTTTTGTTGCCAATGTCATATTTCAGTTTTTCATCCTGAATTTCTTTTTGTCAATGGATTACAGTGTGTACGGATTGGAAGTTATTCAAAGTCTCATAAAAACCGGAGAGTTCAAAGACTCTCCCAGGTTTCCTCGTGTCACCTTGTGTGACTTTGAAATTCGCCAGCTTCAAAATCTCCAGCGCTACACTGTGCAGTGTGTCCTGCCCATCAACTTGTTCAACGAGAAAATTTTCATAGTCTTGTGGTTTTGGTATTTGCTGGTGGCAGTTATTACAACATTCAATTACTTGTCCTGGCTCTACCATGTTCTCTTTGGGGGCAACAGGTACACATTTGTGAAAAAGTTTTTAAAGCTTGGAGACAATCTGCAAAGTAAGTCAGACAGCAAGCTTGCTAAAAAATTTGCCAATGAATACCTGAGAGATGATGGTGTGTTTGTGTTAAAGATTGTCGCCAAGAATTCCTCAGAGTTGGTGCTCAATGATCTTGTCAATTATTTGTGGATGTTCTTTAAAGACAATCCACATGTGGCGACAGCTTATGAGAAAAAACTGAGAGATGCGAAGCTGAATGGGAAGCATGCAATATCAACCCTGGAGATGGATCCAGAGGAGTTGCGAGAAATTAACCATAAATCATAAATAATGGGATATTTAAAGGCTGCAGATTTTCAATGTTCAAAGTTTCTAAAAATGTGTAAAATTGTTTTTGATTAATAAAAGAAAGATTGAAAGCAATCATTTCTCTTGAACAATGTTTAAGATATTTGGGTTGTGAATTCCCTATGTTTTTTTGCTAGCAGACTACCTTGTAGTTAAAATCCCAAACAATATTAGTCTTATCTTGATCCTAAACAGTTAAAAAATACGAAATTTTAAGGTTACATTTAATGATTTATGTAGGGAACAGCTGTAGGTCATATTCCTTAAATTAGAGCATGATTTATAAGCAACATTAAACATGTAAAGATAATGTAGTTTTTATAAGAAATGCATGCTTTTTAATTAAAAATCATGGATTGAAATATTCTGTTATTAAAATTTTATTATAACAAGTTTGCTGCCTGAAGAGACAATTGTACACCATGAAATAAACTCTTGGCATGCAATAATGGGTGGAGGGGACTGTTTGCCCTGTTAAAAATGCAGCTCTGGTCAATGCCAAAAGCTCTGAAAGGAGGCACAAATTGTTTTTTTTTTTAATGACATGCATGTTATCTGTTGACTAGAAATGTTCAAGCTAATATTTCCAATGTTTATCTATAAACTAGAAAATTGTCCATCTTTTATAACTGGAGCTTGTTATGAACCTCCTTTTGGGGCATGTTGACTAACATCATGTATGACTAACAATGTCCAAAAAAAAGCTTTATGTATTTTAAGCTGCCTCCGCTTACACTACCAGTAGTTAAGTGCCTTTGGAGGGGGACTTGATATTATGACGAGCCTTTTATTATTCCAGTATTATAAAATTATATACACATAATGGGACCATAACCACCACTGAATATTTTAAAACTTTTCAATTGTTATATAACTTCTGGATCTTCCATTACATTGCCTCTCCACTGTTTTATTTATCCAAATTTTAGAGTGCTATTTTAATATTGCATTATGCAAGTACAATATTGTCAGATAAACCATATTTTAACCATTATTTTCTACATAATTGAAATGCATTTTCATTGCCTTTCAAAGATTTGTTTGATGCGTAATTTGTTAATTCGTGTATATTACCAATATGTTCTAATTCTTTTTTAAAAAACATTTTGTTTTCTTCACAAAAAATTATTGCATTGGATTTGTTAATTAAATCAATCTTTTTTCCAAGTCGTTTTTAAAGAAAACTTTTTATTGTCCACTCATCTGGTTTGCTACATCTGTAAAAAAAAATTTAATACCTGAATTATTTTTTATTTGTACTCATGTTCTAAGGTTGTAAACTCTCAGGTGAAAATTTCAACCATTAATACTTACTGTTTACACTTTTTTAAATGAATCTGTATATATCATGCCGAAAGGTTTTTCCTATGCACATATTGTTACACTTTTTACTAATTTTACCCTTGACTTTAAAGAATCTTGATGTAATTCTTCAGCCTCATCCATTTCTTTTTATACCATATTTTTAATAATTTAAAAACAGTGTTCAGTTATTGATGCCCAATTCATAAGAAACATCTTTTATTAGTTGCACTGTTTCTTTTTGATTGGTGCATATTCTTTTTAATTCAGTTAGAAACTCAAGTAAAGTGTCAAATATTTTGTATCTTGTTTTTTATTGGGTTTTTTATTGTTAATTGATGGAAAATAAAGGAAACTGTAAACATAGCAAATCTGTGCAATGAAATTACTCCATTATGTTTTAACCTGGAGGCATTCAAGGTATCAATTTTTTTGGTTGCTATAGGCATGCCGACTGATATTTCAGACACACTTGACAAATAGCTAGTTTAAGTATATTAGCACAATCTCAAATCTTCAAAATCATGTCTTGATGTTTAATGTACTGTAATTTGTTTCAGTGTAAAACCTGTTTATTTCACTTCAGGAGATTTTCAAGTGTACATTGCTCAAAGTTTTGAATGATTTACATACAGTATCAAGGTCAGCAGCATTGAACTGAGAACTGTCTCAAGTTAATTGAATTTTAGATAGTGGCATGAATTTTTTAGCATATATTCCAAAGACAGATTACATTATTAAGTCACAATTAATGCCTAATTTGCCTAATGTGTCTACACATTTTTCTATCATCGTATGTTGTAATACAGCAGTTTACTTATTTTTGGCACAATGGCACTACTTTACCAATATATTTTCTGATGACTTTTGTAATGCAATTATTAGTATTTCAAATATATTGTTTTGACAATCACCTTGCATCTTTATAAAAATAAAATGACTATTAATAAATATTTTTAAAATAAAAAATTTATGACAAGGACCTTAATATGTTAATCCAAATTTTTTATACTCTGAAAATTGTCACTCATCAGAATCTCTTTCAGATCAGGAATTGAATAGTTTAAAATATTTGTTGTATTAACATGAAAGTATTTTTTGTATTAACATGTCCAACTTATGAGTGAGTGGGAAAAGTTTTTTTTTTTATCTGATGATGATATTGATGCAAACACTGAGTTTTGTTCATTATTTCATTATGATTTTTTTATTTAATATTCCTATAATAAAAATGTATCATTTGGATTCTGGGCATTTACTGTAAATTTCTCCTTTTACAAATTCATATTGTCATGGTCTTTGCTTTATCTTTTATAAACTCATTTTTTCGTCTTAACTGACTCATTTTTTACTTTTTATAAGTCTACCTTTTTTTTTGTAATAAAGCCATGTTGTTCTTGAATCTCTTTTTGCTGTTCTTTTATTCATTTTAAAATATTTTTTTAAAATCAATTTATATGGTCACTTTTTTGTACATTATTTTTTTTTGCACATAATAATACATTTTGTATTGCTACACATTTCAATAGCGGAAAATATACACTGTATAAAAATTTTTCAAGCATGTCACAAATCAAATGCAAGATAATCAACAAAGTCGATTGATTTTTGACAATTACAAAAATTTTAGTTTGACAGTGGATTGAGTTACTTTCTACTGTCTTCTAGAATTTGAAGACACCCAGGAAATCTCTTTCCAAATATTTTTCCCCTTGAATTTCCAGTATTCAATTTTTCACTAGGGCATAGTGAAAGAAAGTCAATGTCACACTTGAAAAAAAATATTTAAGCTAATTGCTTATTAATTTTTACAATTTTTTTTTCCATCTTCACCCAGGAAAGTCCTGGAATTTTTTTATATTTTGACGTAGTATTATTTGAGTTTGAGAAAAATTATATTATTTTCGTCCTAAATAATCTACTATTGCTATGACATGGTCTGATTTGTGTAAATTTGTTAGTTTTTAAAAATTCCATATATTGTTTTTGAAGTTATACTAACCAAAATCCTTGTTTCTCACTGTTTGGAAACTCTTAAAGTAGTGTGGCTGTTTCGTGCAGTGCTATTTCATGTTGATTTCTTAAGGTTAAAAAAATGATGATATCACTTGAAAAGACTCAATTTCTAATGTATACATCCAACAGAATCAACAAATAATACTTTAATGGCATTCTCCTTAATTAATTAGTTGAGATATAAAGTTATTTTTTAAAATAAAATGTTATATGTAACTAATGATTTTATATAAGTTTTAATTATCTCTAGTCTGGCTAATTTATCTAATGTACATGTTTGCTAGTCGATATTTCTATCATTTTAAATGGAATGATGGCATTAAAAAATGTTTGACTAAAGAATGTCTTGTAGTTTGTCAACAAGGAATTTAATTTAGACCTTAGACCATTCATCAGGAATAAATGCTAGAAAAACAGTTACAACATATGTATTTATCTTAACTGTTGGCGCCATTCCTATTCCTATGTTAATTGTTTGTGTTCCAATTTTTGTATTATTCTTTGTGTTACAATTAAAATCAGTTCTAGATATGTCTATTTTTAAATGAACTTTGTATTTTTAGTCCCTTTTTTTTTGGTATGTTAACTTAATTAAACATTTACTGTTAACGTTTTTGTTTGAATTTCTGTCTAAGATATAATATATAATTCTAATAAAAATTAATACTTAAACAATTTTTTTTTTTGTCAGTTAATTTTGGGCATAAAAACTTGTGGTAATTCACATTTGTAGCTTGCAGAACTATTTAATTTTAAACATTTTACAGACTATGCCAGTTCCATAATTTTTATTTTTAACTTATCCTCAAAAACACTTGCTCAAATTGACTCGACACATAAATAGAAGAATGGTCCATTTAGTGGGAAAAGATTTTTGAAAGTGCAGAGGTCAGCAAAAGTTCACTGTTTTCATTCATGCTTCCTATTCCATTTCCAAGTCTACCTTTGAAGAATTCTCTAGCAACTGGGATTGGCATTCATGTTGCACACAAGTCTCTTTTTGGTGTGTGGTCGATCACAGCCTGTAGTGACCCTAAAAAAATGTGTCCTTACCTTCTTCCTTTGCTGCATTTTTTAGACCATGACATTGGATGATAGTTTTCTGCCCTTTTCTTCTGTGATCAGTTTCCAATAATATCAACACCTTTGTTGCTATTGATAACACCATCAGTGCTATTCCCTGCCAGGGTCATGGTTCAGATCTTCATGGCCAGAGAACATGATAGTCTCTCATGATGGTATCCCCTGCATGGCCAATGAACATGATGGTATCCCCTGCATGGCCAATGAACATGATGGTATCCCCTGCAACTTATCTAGATTGGCGGTCTCACATAATCCCAGGACATTGATCCTGTATTTTCTCATGTCTTTAACTACATCGACTGAACTTCAGGGTTATCAGGGTTCTTATACCCAAGGACACTCCTGGTTTAACCTTTGGTCATGATCATGTTTTCCTGCAAGCCACATTCCTGAGGGCTTTCTCTAGTCCACATCATATTCATATTTTTAAATATGTTTTTGACATCTTTATTTTTTTTTAATGTCAGTGCGGCGGAATTACCATGGTAAATAATTTATAAGCTATTTAATTATTTTGTTAAAGGACAAATAAAATAATGGATAAAGCAACTTAGTTTCTTTCTAAACTTTTATTATAGGGAATGAAATGCTTTCAGCATCTTGAAAAAAACTAAATCGGCCAATACCCAGCTTACAACAACAAAATTTAAAATGCTACAATGAGAGTGTTTCATAAAATATAATAAGAGAAAAATACTTTTTTATTAACCTGAATTTTGTGTCCAGTTTTATCAATTAAAAAAAATGCAAGTCAAATTTTTTTTTTAGGCGTTTACAAAAAGAACTACTAATTAGGTCCACAGATTTGAAAACACAACCGCTTACAGATAAAGCATTTTTTTTCTTCCTAAAAACATTTGCAAGATTTAAACAATTAATAGCACAATTGAAAAAAAATACGATGGCAAGCTAACATTTGCATGATAAATTACTGAACATTGCAACTAGGGAAAGCAGAAATTTGATAAATGGGCAAAGGATTTAGGCTGAATTTGAAAGCATATTTTTCATTTTTTTTTATTGGTTTGAGTTGTCTGAGAAGAGATATGAACTGTTATTATAGTCAGGTAATCTGGCAACCTTCTACAATTCACAGAAATACTTTCTCATAATTATAAAATAAATAATAATTTTATTACAGAATTATACATGGTAAATCACTCAGGTAGCAAAACGTGCAGCTAAATATATTGCAGTGTAGAGTAGATAACTGAGGTGTCTTAACCTATAATGGCAGCATATGAGGCAATAAATTGTAGGAGATCTTGAGGGTATAGCTTACTCAAATTTGCACTTTCTATCAAATTGTGTCCTGAATATGTCCTAGCCTTAATTCAAAGGTCATAAAAATATACAAATCTTAATTTCTAGTTATTTTAAAAAAAAACAACTAGCTTCATATATTTTTCTTATATGAAGTTGTCTTTTTACAGTGCGTAGCTAGAGGGCTTGTAACTTTAAGTTGTTCTTTACAGTCAATTCATTGTGAAAGCATTTATTGACTATACTTAGACTGTCATGACCTTCAGAAAGTCTGAATTTATAATCAACTTTGAATATGATTAACAGGATTAATCATAAAGGCAAAATACAAAATCCTGAATATCAAAACAACAAATAAACACTGTAGGTCATGTTGACCCTTGATACACACTTTAAGTCATGGTGACCTTTGCAGACAAACTAAAAATTATATTGTGCATGTTTTCATTTGTATTTGAAAAACCTGGATACATTTTTGTTAAATATTGAGAAACATCTTAAGCCAATATGCCATTTGATCTATCTTTAGGGTAAAAAAATAATGCCCTGCCAGACCAGCCAAATTTGTCTAACCCTAGAAGGCACCCAGGCCTAAATGAATTTGTGAGTTTATAGAAATTGATAACTGGGAATCTATAAGGTATCTATATGACTGTGTCATATGTAATGGAGAAAAAAAAATCCAGTTAAAAAAAGTTTAAAATAAATATTGACACAATTATTGAAATAATTTCCTCAGGAATTTAACAAATTCAACAAAACTATAATCATTAAAAAATTATCACTATAAAATAATTGCTTAGTAACTCTCCAAAGACATATATTGTTTACTTTCATCTTACTGATACAATTTAAAAAAAATATAATAACAATATATGCTAACATGTCCTAAAGTCACAGTTAAAAATATCTGTGTAACAAAATTTTGAGGAGGGGGTAACTTGCAACAAAAATAAGGAATATGTGAATAGGAATTTTCAACTAACAATTTTATCACAGATAAGAAACAAGAAGTATTATTTGAGAACATGCTATCTTCTAAAAGATCAAGCTTTAAAATCCAGATGTATGCATACAATTCAAAGTCAATATCAGAAATACAATATTAGAAGGTAAGCATACAATTCAAAGTCAATATCAGTATACAATATTAGAAGGTAAGCTTACAATTCAAAGAGAAAGTTGGTATAAAATATTAGAAAGTGAAAATTTCCAAAGGAATGGATCAAATATTTTGCTGTTATTTCTTTTCTTAGTTTGATACGGTTTGGTACAGCTAATAGAAAAAAAAATCTGACAGCATATTGTAAAATAAAATTATCTTGGAGGTTCTTTTTTCCCTTATTATACAATAGGTCAGTGTATCAGTTAAGTGAAGCAGCTTCATGCTAATGATTAAATTATTTTCATTTATAAAGAATTTACATAATTAGAACAATTATTATTTTCTATTTTAATTTTCCTTTCAACTTTCAGTTATGCAGTCAAGAGTGTTTATGTTTTGAAATACAGTAAATTAAAACTAAAAGGTAAGATTAAAGAAATGACTGAATACATAAAACAACTTGAAAAAAAACTAGCAGTCATCAAATTCAAGGACAAATGGTAAATATATTTGACACATTTCTAAGACCATGAGTAATTCATGATTGCAATTGTCAAATTTATGACACAAGTAAATTTGTTAAATTTATGTATAGATATTATAATTGTCCTGTGTATGTTGTCTGTAAGCATTTTAAAATAATCATGGTAACCAAATACAACTCTGTAAACAAAACCACAAACACAAATATTAATTAATTAATTTTAGGCAGCAACAAAATGAGGAACACATTCAGTGGAAAAACCTGGAAGGCAAACAGATTGTATGTAGACTCTTCAAAAAACAAAAAAATAAAACAAAAACTAAACAAGAAAAACAAAATTTTAAGGGTTCCCAAAATCAGTGCAAACGGGTTTAAATGGGTCATCTAGAATTAATGTCAGAATAAACAAATATGTGAATATATTATTTAATGAAATTATTATATTTTTTTTGTGAGGGGGGGGGTGGTGCCATGAATTTTAAAAAAATAATCATAGTGTTGTTAGATATTTGGAAACTTCTGACTAATTTTAGTCTTAATAATTTTTCAAAAATGTTATAAAATAAACAAATTTCAACAAAATAAATAAAAAGAACTTTCCTTAAATTCATTGGAAGACCAATAACTTAAACAAAATATGAATTAAAAAAAAAACCCAGTAAAATCTGTCAAGGTTCAAATTTTAATTGATCATTCAAATAAACATCAAGCAGTAACAGCCCTTTAATGCCACACACCTACACTCTGTCATAGTTAATACTCCCCCCTCACCCTAAAACATATGACTTACACTTACAAAGCTAGGGTTCTTCCACAAATACACAGACCAAAACAGTCCCCTACTAACGTGCAAATGGTTTCTCAAAATCAGGACCCCCCATACAACACAAAATCATAAAAATAACACCCCCTTCTTTGTTTAACATCAGAAAAGTAAAAACTTAAATGAACATAAAGAAACTGACATCTCAAGATAATTTTGTGGGATCTTGACATGTCAAGATAATTTCATGGGATCCTGACTTATCAAGATAATTTCACAGGATCCTGACATGTCAAGATAATTTCATGGGATCTAGACTTGTCAAGATAATTTCATGGGATCCTGACATGTCAAGATAATTTCATGGGATCCTGACATGTCAAGATAATTTCATGGGATCCTGACATGTCAAGATAATTTCATGGGATCTAGACTTGTCAAGATAATTTCATGGGATCCTGACATGTAAAGATAATTTCATGGGATCCTGACATGTCAAGATAATTTCATGGGATCCTGACTTGTCAAGATAATTTCATGGGATCCTGATTTGTCAAGATAATTTCATGGGATCCTGATTTGTCAAGATAATTTCATGGGATCCTGGCATGTCAAGATAATTTCGTGGGATCTTGATTTGTCAAGGTGATTCCAATCAACAATTCTTTTAAAAAATGTATATCATAATATATTACTTCTCCAGTGAATCCTAAGACATTGTCTGATTCAGACAGTAGACACATGGAATAAGAAGCTGATTGAAGAAAAAAATAAGATTGCTATTCAAGAATTATCAGGATTATTTGAATATAATTGTTATAATACAAGTCAGTTTTGTCATAGATTGGTTATATATAAAAACATTATCTAGCATAGTCAATGCCCAACTACTGTAAATATAAATTAAACTACTGTATATATATATATGTGTGTTAAAATATTTTTTTTTCAAGTGCACAATAATGTAAACAATTCATTTAAAAAACAAACAGCGTATTTAGATAAATGAGGCAACATACAACCGTGATATAATCATACAAACATGATATAATCATACAAACAGGATATGATTATAAAAATGTCGGACCTCTCACAACCATTGCTTCATTGATCAGTTTTTGAGTCATGTTATTTTAACAGTCTCTGGCATTCAGCTCAAACAACGTTAACAAAATGAGCCCATTCCAGCAGCCTTCTGTATTACGTTCTTGCTGTTAATCCTAGTGTTTGTGTTATTAGAATGGACCCATCCCACATATTCCATCAATCCCGTTTATTCAACTAATGACTAGTTCAGTATTATCAGTAGTGTTATGACAACATTTCCAATCAGCAAAAATGTTAAAACAAAACATTGAGCATAAGCATGGCGACTGTTCACACTAAAAAAACACCAACTTATCTGCATTACTTTTAATCTTACATTACATCAAATAAGGAGAATTAAAGTGACAAGTAGATCTCTAGCCAGGGGGGCCTACTGAGCTTCTGTGTGAGATTCATGTTGGTTTGTTTAGAGAGTATCTAAGAGAACTTGAGGGCTTGTGAGTCCCAGCATCAGAGTTTGTGGGTCCTAGCGTTAGAGTGTGTGGGTCCTAACCTCATAACTTGTGGGTTCCAGCCTCATGGCTTATGAATTCAAACATCAGTACTTGTGGGTCCTAACCTCAGGACCTGTGGGTCCCAGGCTCAAGGCTTGTGGGTCCTAACCTCAGGACCTGTGGGTCCCAGGCTCAAGGCTTGTGGGTTCTAACCTCAGGACTTGTGGGTCTAACCTCAGGACTTGTGGGTCCAAACCTCAGGACTTGTGGGTTCTAACCTCAGGACTTGTGGGTTCTAACCTCAGGACTCATGGGTCCTAACCTCAGGACTCGTGGGTCTAACCTCAGGACTTGTGGGTCGAACCTCAGGACTTTTGGGTCAAACCTCAGGACTTGTGGGTCGAACCTCAGGACTTGTGGGTCTAACCTCAGGACTTGTGGGTCTAACCTCAGGACTTGTGGGTCCTAACCTCAGGACTTGTGGGTCGAACCTCAGGACTTGTGGGTCGAACCTCAGGACTTGTGGGTCTAACCTCAGGACTTGTGGGTCTAACCTCAGGACTTGTGGGTCCTAACCTCAGGACTTGTGGGTCGAACCTCAGGACTTGTGGGTCTAACCTCAGGACTTGTGGGTTGAACCTCAGGACTTGTGGGTCCTAACCTCAGGACTTGTGGGTCCTAACCTCAGGACTTGTGGGTCCCAGCCTCATGGCTTGTGGGTTGTAACCTCAGGACTTGTGGGTCCCAGCCTCATGGCTTGTGGGTTCTAACCTCAGGACTTGTGGGTCTTAATAATTGTGTGTTAGTTAGCACTTGTAAAAAGAGATTTATAAACCGAGATTATCAATCATTCTCTAATGCCCAATTTTTCAAATCAAGAGATAAAACCCTGGCCAAATAAACAAAATGGAGATCCTAATCAACCTAATGGGACCCCCAAACGATGCCACAGGGTTTAAACATAACAGCTGTAATAACTATCAAACCAGGGGTTGAGTACCCCTGATGTCACCAACTCCATAGGTTGGGGACCCCTGATGAGACCAACTCCTTTCACTTTAAAACTCTTATCATTTTTAAAATGTCATAAAAGAGGTTATTCAAAATTGATATTAAAATTTTAAAAAAGAAACTTTATGTTATCAATACAAAAATTAGAGACCTTGAACTTTTCAAAGTGCATGTCTCCTTGTTGTCAATATAAAATATAGAGACCTTGTCCAACATGAAATCAGGCGGATATGTTTTGTTATGATTAAAAACTAATTTGACATTTGCCTGCTCCAATACCATACCTAAAATGTTGTAGAGTATATTGTTAAAAAAAATTATTATAAATACTTATTATTCCAATAGCAATATAAGATCAAAAATAGTAAAATCATTGGAGAGCTAATATCACATAACAATAAATATATGAACAAAACCACAAGGAGAAGGTAAACTAATCCAAACAAATCTGGTCTTCATTTTTAACACAAGCCAGATGAAAGCAGTCATATAGTTATACATATATATCTCAAACAATGACATTCTCTACCATTACACATTAGCAGTATTCCAACCACTAAGGCTTTCAAGACTGCACTAAAAACACTTCATCAAACTTTGCATTAAAAATAATTTAACAATCAAAAATATCTATAAATGTAGCTAAAATGCACCATAATGTCACTATATGCTGTATTTAAGATATGAATCTTTTATATCCAATGAAATAATAATTATGTATGTTACTAATTTTATGTAAAGCGCTCTGAGCCCAGTTGCTTGCTGGGATTTTGTAATAAATTAATTATCAAATTATTATTATTACAATTTGTAATTTATCAAAATTGTTACCATTAGTTGTATTCACACTTTTGTTGACAATAATAAACAAGAAACAATTTTCTGGAAAAAAAAACAAACCCCAACTATATCAATGCAATGTCTAAAAAAGAAACAAAACATTTGATCGTTAAATGCTATTCTCTGAGTATATTCCAATGTTGTGCATTCTGCTAGCAGTTAGTTTGATGATACTTGTCAATAGAATGTAACACAAAAAATATCAGATTAACTTAGTGAGATTCATCAATATTAAATGTCAGTCTATGTCAAGTTATGTCCCCGTTTATCCTTGATCATGTTGGCAATCTGTATGTCAATCTTGACCACTGACTGGAAATTTGTCATCCTAACCACTCTGCTTGTGAAGCTTTCCACTGACTGGATAGTGGTCATCCTGGGCTATCTTCTTGTTAATGTTAAAAGGAACAACAGGCAAAGACAAGAGAGTGAGGCTGAGCAACTCAGAAACTTATGACAGAAGTCATTGCTGCGACTTCTAAACTCTGAAATCACATCTTCAACATCAGATGCCAAGGACAGAAATTCATGAATACCTATTTAGGATGTCACTTCATAACTAAGCAATGGGCTTGAACTTTAAAGATCCATTCCAGTGTAGGACAACAGCTGTTTGTCTTGATAGATTATTCCCTGTGCACTCTAGCAGCCCCCCCCCCCCCTGACAGTGGCCTAAGACAGCTGTAAATAACTGTCTGAAAGAATGAATAAACTCTCAGCAACTTCACTTCTAGGAAATCCACTTTCTACTGTCCTTGACACTGACCTTGATGGCTTAAATGTGGAGAGATAATGGTAATAAGCCTCACCTCTATGAAAGTTCAGGTAATTGGGGTAGTAGGTTGAGATCATCAGACCGGGAAATGAAGTGGAAAAAAAAGTATTCTATGGAAATAATATGGAAAAAAGTAATCTATGGAAATGATGTGGAAAAAAGTAATCTGTGGAAATGATGTGGAAAAAAGTAATCTGTGGAAATGGTGTGGAAAAAAGTAATCTGTGGAAATGGTGTGGAAAAAAGTAATCTGTGGAAATGGTGTGTCAAGTGTATCCAATAGTCTACATTAATTCATTCACCAGCATGAGTTAGGTCTACTAAACACCAACCCAATATAACAATATTTATATTATTATCATTAATAAAGATTTACATAATATAGAATGTGATCATGTAACAATTGCACTCATGTGCAGCACAGAAGATGTGTTCTAGTGTGCTCACTGTCCAACACAGTAGATGTGTTCTATTGAGCTCATTGCCTTGTGTATACATTTCTTGATTTCTCTGTATTTTATTCATAATTAATGAATCCACATTTGTATTTCGAGTAACTCATCCTCTACTAGGAGACCCTTGATTATATTTATAAACTGAATAAAACATTATCCAATGCAATACATTGTAATCAATATAAATATAAGTCCATGACCTATTAATATATTGCCATGAATAAGCACATACAAAATAAGAATTTGTGATATAAATGCAGTGAGAAGCACAACAAAACTTTGCCGCAAGGACAGATATAAAAAGCTGTAATATTTACATATCACTGTCAAGAGAGAGAATAAATATATGTGTTCTATAGAATTGGATGTGCTATGTGAACTCACATTTTTTATATTGAAAGAAATCAGTAGAGTAAAAATGTTCAGCAATGAACTACATTGACTCGTGTCATTCTCATCAGAATATCCTCATGAAAGACATACGAGAAAATCCAGGATCTTTCCTGGCCTCCCAATATTTGTTACCAAATTCGTAAGTTTCTGTCTTGCCATCTGCCAGAACTTTTCTGTGGATAAGAAAATAAAGAACACTTAAGTATATTTTCACAAGAAAATAATACCTATATTTTCACAAGAAAATAACACCTATATTTTCACAAGAAAATAATACCTATATTTTCACAATAAAATAATACCTATATTTTCACAATAAAATAATACCCTTACTTTCACAAGCAAATGACACCTATGTGCTCACTTTGAAATTTAAAAAATAAAAAAAGGGGCATTAAAAAAAATAACCCGGAGAATTTAGAAATAATTTCCTTAAGCCAATACTAAAAAAAATTGAGATGCAGAAAAACAGATATAAAACAATCTAATAGTTTAGAGCAGGGTGGGCAAATGTTTTAGAGCGAGGGCAGCATTAGTAAGAAATAAAACATCTACGGGCCGCACATAACCAAAATTTAGCCTCGATTCAAGCACAACCAACCATCTTTAACATAAAATTGTTATTTTTTCTATATTACTGCAGACTTCCGCGAGCCTCAAAGAACTCAATTGTGAGTTGTGGGCCCCATGCGGCCCGCAGGCCATAGTTTACCCACCCCTGGTTTAGAGAAATAGATATTGAGATATGAATTTAACAAAATAGTTTCAGTTACAGCGATGAAAATAAACCCTAATTGGAAACAACTCAACCCCCCCCCCCCNCCCCCCACCCACCCTTTCACAACCATAGCCAAATTGGTAATCGTACAAATGTTGGAGAGGAGACAAAACAAAACATTTCTGTTAACTGGAGTTATCCCAATGTATAATACACATTTAACATTTCATGCTCAAATAAAAAATTGGAACACTATTTTTACATTAGGGCCCAATATTTTATCAACCAGTTATCACATTGGTTTAGGCCCCATTATTCTATCATGAACCACATCGGCTAGGGCCTATCATTCTATCTTTATTACGGCCTATCATTTTATCTTAAGGCCCATCATTCTTATCTATCTTAGGGCCATCATTCTATCTTAGGGCCATCATTCTATCTATCTTAGAGCCCATCATTCTATCATAGGGCCCATCATTCTATCTTAGGGTCTATAATTCTATCTTAGGGCCCATCATTCTATTTATCTTAAAGCCTATTATTCTATCTATCTTAAGGCCTATTATTCTATCTCAGGGCCCATCATTCTATCAACCAGTTATGATAATAGCTCACTTGAACCACATCGGCTTGGGATCCTCTCCTCCCATCTCTAGGTTCTTCCTTCTCTCTCTCTGTGCTATCTCCAGGCGGTGTTTTTCAGCCTCAGCTTCAGAAATTTTACCCTCCTCGAGAAGCCTGTTCATTGTTCAAATGTCAAGGTTGTTAGTCTCGATATTTACAATCAACAAATTGAGTACATTTTCATGTAAGTTATTTTAAATATTTTCAACTATACAATAGTAGGAAAACTATTTTCAAAATGGAAGTGAATGCTTTTGCCCAAATTTTAGATGATTAACAAAGCAACAGAGAAATCAAAGCTTAAAACATATTTTATTACAATTATACGAGTCCTGCTTTAAAAAAAAAAAAGATGACTACTCATATTTAGAAAATATGTGTTTTAACTCTTCTTGTGCCATAAGGTTTTCGGAAAACTTCCGCTTCACTGCCGTAAGAATTTCCAGAATTGCGATCAACCGGTTATGAAATGTAAAAAATTGCTGCGTAAAATCCATTTGTATTATTATTATTGTCATACTGACTTCATCTTTTAGGATAAGAATGGTTATTTTATGTATCCAAAAGACCGTATTGAGTTTAAAAACTATTTTAAACTGTAGTTTAGTACTATTATTTTAGTAATAAAGTATAGTGAAATTGAAACAACAAAAAAAAACGTAAAAACTAACAAAAAACTTCGCTAATCGAGCGATAACACTGTTGAGGGAAACAGCTGCCATTGCCGGAAGTCGAAAACATCGTTTTCACGCACTGAAGAGTTTTTATTTGCTGTAATTTCGTATCTAAAGAGAATTCTATCGAGTCGCGCATTATCGCCCTTTGGTAAAAAAAGGTAAATCACCCATTATCGCCCTTAGGCACATTAAGAGTTAAGTAAACTACGATAATTTGTAAATTACAGTAGGTAGCCTCAGCATCTCCTGAACTTGTTTACACTCTAACTTGTTTAATAAGCCATAGTACAAAACTCTAACAGCATAAGATCTGGTGCTTGGTGACAACTTGATTTTACCTCTGGTCGGGCCTGAATCTACTGTCTGTTGGTGGTAGAAACTTGGCAGTGTCAGGGTCCAGCTCATTCAGCTCTATGGCGAACCTGGTGAACCCATAGTACAGCTCATAGTCCTCTGGCATGGCCCCTGGTGAAGACAAGGATCAGACATGTATCATAGAAGTAACAAATATCCATTAATCATTCCTTGAAAGGCTGGTGCCAAAATACTTTTTATTGCTTCTAAAACATTCTAGGCCTATAATTTGTTTTTTATTTTAAATTTAAACATGTTATAAAACAAGCTGGCACCAAAGTAACTTTCATGAGCATTTAAAAATAAAAAAACTTAAGTAGACACATATAATGTAGAAGAATTTGACTCTAACAAATAGAAAATAGATAATTTAAATTAGACTTTGTGGAAATATAGCTCTCAAGGTTTTGGTAGGATTATTTCATTGAGAGTTTGTCAGTAGGCTTAGATTACAATACAAGACATCAAATCAACGTTTCTGCTGCAACAATGTGATTATTACCAGGCCTCCATACACACTTGGCCGACGATGCATGTCCACAGAAGAATGCTTCATTCCATTTCCCAAAGAGTTTGTGAACAACATTGCCATCAGCAGTGCTGATATTACCGTAGACTTCGTAACGTTTTGGAGATGAGTTGTTAGAGCCCTGCAGCAAAACAGAAATAAACAATTTTACACAAAATAATAACTCATAATGATCTGGCATGTTCAAGAACAGAATAAAATGTCATTCAATGAGCTAGAAAAATGTATTATTTTTTGTTTTGTTCTTTCTGATTTAAACCAGATTTATAATAATGCCACTAAAGAGCCCCTTCCACCATCATCCGCCACCTCTGCTATTTGATTGATAGTCAAATCAATAATATCTTGTCCCAAGTTGGTATTCACACACATTGGAAATTATAAGAACAAGAAAACTGATTCTGTTTACTTGAATAATTCAATGACTATCACACACATATGTATCTATTTCATGCACAAAGCAAACATGGAACAATATTTCAAGTGTTTAAGAAAACATATATTTATTTACTTCCTTGCATAGCTTTGCTTGTAATCTCTATCAGTCAGCTAATTGGATAGGGTTTATCAGCAGTAGAATTAAAACATGCAACAGGAACGATTCCACCAAGTATTACAGATAACCTTTAATATTAAAGGACTGTAAATTTAAAGTTGTTTGTGTGTGTGTGTGTTTATACCTGTTAATTTAAGGTGGGTATGATGGTTTGTGTAAAAATAGTGCTGTGTCTATTTTAGTGGTTGGTGGGGTTTTACGCATTTTAGCACATAGTGAGAGCTGATGTTATATTAAAAGCTTTCTTGTTTATGATGTTGTGGAAGGCCTGTGACATATAGATCTTACTGACAATGAAACTGGGGTGAATACCTACCTTGGTGAATGTTAGCTTACAGACAATGTTGCCATTGATGATGGTCATCTCTCCGTACTGATCAGCCCACCTCTGGCCTCCGAGAAGATTATGAACACATGTGGTGACTTTATTCCATTTATAGTGATCTCTGTATCTAAGAGCAAACAATTGTTTTACATGATTAAATATTATTATGTTACTGAGTTACCGTATTTTCACACATATTCCCCCTGGGTTATACCAGATTTTACAAGTCCGCCCCCCCCCCCCCGGGTATCTCCATTGGCGGGGTATCTGAATTTTTAAAAACTGAATAATGGATCAATGGCACTATTACTTGCGAAACACAAATATAAAATTAGATAGTGTGGGTTATAAGATTGGGCAGGTTATACCACAATTTTTTTTACAGAATCTAAAAATTCTGATGGGTATATGCGTGGGCAGGTTATCTGCGTGTGTGGGGAATATGCGTGAAAATACGGTACACTTGAAAAACTGCAGAAAACATGTTAAATACATGGGAGAGGAAAATTTTCTGGAAAATATATGGATCAACAAAGAATGAATATGGATGGAGAATATGAACCAACCATGATCTGTACAGCCTAAATCGGGATCCCACGATAGTAGCAGACATAAAAATAGGGCAGACTGTGCTCGGCAGGACACTTTGAAAGAATGACAGAGGGGAAAAGATGGTGCACGACCAAAACCCCAGTGGAAAACGGCTCAAGGGAAGACCTAGGTATAGATGGATGGATGATGTAGACAAAGATCTAGATCTACCACAACTGGGCATCCAATTTTGGAGAAGAAAGGCGTTGATAAGGACTGAGTGGAAGGAGGTAGTGAGGCAGGCCTTAGCCCTATATGGGCTGTAGCGCCACATGGATAGATGGAGTTACACTTTGATTTTCATCAAAATTCTGACGTAGCTTTAAAAGACTTTAAAGAAATGAGTTTCTACTCCCGTGTAGACTCTTAGTATTATTAATGTGGCCGTGTGCCACCAAAACATACATAGGTGCGCCACAACTGCTCCCCCCTCACCACGCACCCAAACAAAGGGCCCTCTGTTCACTCCAGCAGAGGAATGGGGCCTGGAGTGTTGGGTTACTGATGCTGTCACAGGGACAGTGGGTGAGATAACCTTTGCCTCCAACATTTATGGGAGCCGGAAGCGAGCGCTTCCGGCGGAGGTGACAATTCTCAGTCCTCTAACAATATCCCCCCCCCATCTCATCAGCCCAGCACAATGGTGTATTTGGGTGCCGGAAACGCATCGCTTCCGGCGAAGGTGAAAGTTATCGGTCCTCTAAAAAATGACCGGAAATGTACGTTTCCGGCTAGAGTATATTTAATACTACTAGACTTGAACCAACATCTTCCGGTCCAAGGACTATATAAGGGAGGAGAAAGCTAGGTTAGGAGAGAATCACCCAGAGAGTCACCGAGAGAATCACTCGGCACCCGGCACCTAGGTAGAATAGGGCATAGGCAGTAGTAGTACTGTATATTGTGTAACCTGCTAGCTTAAAGTTAAATTACTTAGACATCAGTTACTGTGTCAACATTAGAAGATAGACCAATAAATCAACTATTATAGAAACTATAGTTCTCGTGACCTGCATTTCTTTTTACCTGTTTGTTAATTGTCAAGTACTTAACAAACCCAAACGAACGTAGCCCACCACTCGGCTACATTAATAACAATTTTTAAAAACTCATATAGTGCGAAAAGCAGCCTGGGTCTGGGCTCATTGCGCTTCACACAAAAACTAGAGCAAATTTTGGCTAATTCAGACAAGTAGTTCCCAAAAGGCTTAGATAGCAATTAATTCTGCATTCTCCTCCTTTGTTCTATAAGTTAAGTTTTAACATTTTTATTTGTTAATTTAGGGTTGGGGTTATGTTTAGCTATAATTGTGAATTTAGTGTTAGGTTTAGGTTTAGAATTTTAATAGTTAAATTTCCAATTTCTTTGTAACACGGTATAACAACAAAGATGGCGGCCATGTTAGGTGGGTACATCAACTCTGAATTTACCCAAAATTTAAAATAAAAATAATAAAATAAATTGATAATTTATATAGTGTTGTACCCCAGTTAGGAAATGTGTATTACAAAACTAATACAGATATAATTATCAATGCATTTGATGTGAAACATTCATATCCTAACTACAAAATATAATGACAGTATGGTACACATGTACAATGCAAGCATTCATAACAAAATATATATGAATGTTTATTAAAGCCATTTGCAATGTTTTTATTATAAACTTAGAGACTTTATAATTATTTTTCAGTTTTAACTATATTATACAAGTTTCATTGAATGAGACATTGAGAGACTACATAACACAGTCCCAGGAAATAAAGAGTAATCTTTATATAACTAAAAGTCAATTATTTATGTCCTTGTCAAAATTTATTACAAATTTGTAGGAAAAAGATTTCTACCTAAATCCCATACTCTAACCATTAAAAGACATTCATAACTTAATGAACAAAAACAATGAATAAATCCAAATAAATTGATTGAGCTCAATGGGCGCATGATGATTCAATAAAAAAAAACTAGGATGAAATAGGTTTGCTTCAATTTACTTGGGTAATATCACATGCACATTCAAATTGTGGCTACAATTACTTCAACTTACTTGGGTAATATCACATGCACGTTTCCCAGAGGTTGAATTTCCATTGACTTTCCCCAGAATTTGGTTTTTATCCTCACATCTGTCAAGCAGAATTATTGTGTCAGTTATATGTAGACCATTAACATTACAACTAGAGTAAGAATATGGAGTGTTGGATTGTAGAGGTAGATTTCAATACATAACATTTAATTATAGTAAAACCAGCTAGGATTTTTACTGGGTTGTCTTACCTTGCCAGAGTTTGAAGTTACGAGACTCACAGTAGCAGGCTGACACAGGGGGGTGGTGGGAAACCTGGAAAGAGAATGCACAAAATGAGATACTCGGGTTGTTGGTTTTTTTTTTTATTCCTGCGCATGAAACATAGACAATCATTTGGTGAAATATTTGATGAGCCATCTAGCTTACTGAGTCTATTTTCAAACTTTAAAAAAAATATTATGGAAGTAAGTATCTGTATTAATAATAAACAATCTGCCAGTTGATAAAATATGTGGTTTATTTGTTTGACTAATAACAATAATTTATCTTCTGTGAGCCAATCTATATCTGCTTTAGAGTTTAGCAGAAATAATTATGTTATCTAAAAAAAAAGTACAATAAACAAGAAAAAGATAAATTAAAGCATTTTAGCTCTATTCATTTTACAATAAATCTTATCTTATGTGTTACAGAAGCTTTTGCTATAAAGAAGATCATTGAGTGCTACGGTAATTCATGGTTTATGTCTCATTAGAGTTTAATTGTTAATAGAGTGTTGGTTTTCCTGGTTTCTTCAGGTTACCCATTCCAAATTCTGGACGGGAAAAATGATAATTAGTATATGTGTTCATTTTTGCATACTTAATAAGAAAAGTGTTTTTATCCCTATGTCTGAGGATTGCATTAGGTTATCCTTATGTTGAATTTCCAAGTTAGCAATAACTGCTCTTTGTTCTTCTATCCTCTAGTGTTTCAAGGCTTAATTAAATTATCTAATGTTATTATTCTTGTCAGTTTTGAATATCCTCTAGTAATGAATCTGGCAGATCTTGTTTAAATCTTATGTCCATAAAGGACATGGTAAGAATTGTCTGCCCTTGAAAATTAGGATCAGTCACCTGTTCTGCAATAAATTTCCACCCCTTGTCCTCACGTACACACTCGTACGTCTCCCCCAGGATGGGGTTAAAAGGTTTGTGCCCCTCTCTGTAGAAAGAACTGGCATAGCCACTGACTGCGAAGGCAGCTACGTAGATCTATGGACAAAATTAAATGGAGCATGACTTGTAACTAATTTATTATCAAAAGGGTTTTTATAGGGGCTAAGTACTAATATATAGCCAGACATATTTTTAAAATTTGCATATCCCCGATTCGAGGACAATTTTATTTAACTTTGATAGATAGTTTTAAAAATTAGCTAGTTGACATAGTTTGAATCTAGTGTAACACTTAGAGGGTGTCATTGTTGTGCCAACAAAACATGACCAGTTTATGAATACTTTTGACATCTTACACTCACCATACGTTCATATGGGTCATCGTAATCAGCAGCCTTGTCCAGAAGTTCACTGTACTCAAGTTCTTCACACAGTCTCTACAATACATGGTAAAGATACTTTTTTAACTTTGTCTGCAACCATAACAAACAAGAATGTAACAATGTACTAATAATAATAATAATTTGATGCCTAGGTTTATTATGTTTTAACAAATTTCATTTTTGGGTCAGATGTTTCACATAAAGGATAAGTAAATCAGTGCCTGTATTTGTTACTTAGGACATGACACAATGTTTGATTAGTCTGATAAGACATGAGACAATGTTTGATAAGCTTGATAGGCCATGAGACAATGTTTTATTAGTCTGATAGGACATGAAAGAATGTTTGATTAGTCTAATAGGACACGACACGATGTTTGATTAGTCTGATAGGACATGAAACAATGTTTTATAAATTTGATAGGACATGAGAGAATGTTTGATTAGTCTGATAGGACACGACACGATGTTTGATTAGTCTGATAGGACATGAAACAATGTTTTATAAATTTGATAGGACATGAGACAATATTTGTTAAGTTTTGAAGCTAGGTATGAGTCTGTACCTGTAGCATACTGAGTGGTTCATTGAGGGTCACTGGCATGGATATCTTGGTCAGATCCTTGCCGATGTTACGGTACAGCAGATTCCACAGACTGACATCTGGACTCTCGGGCTTGGGGACTGGCAGTCGACTTCTTCTGCCAGTGGCACAGATGGATTGTATACCTGGTACAGAGCAAACTAATCAAGCACAGATAGAATATATACCTAGGCACAGAACAGACAGGTGTACTGTATACCTGACACAGAACAAACTAATCAAGCACAGGTGGACTGTATACATGGCAGAGAACAAACTAATCGATAACAGGTGAACTGTATACATAGCACAGAACAAACTAATTAAGCAAATTTAACAAAAAGCTACAAATAACTATTAATCCCTTTGAACACATAAGCATACAAAGTACAAAAAAGTTCATAAAGATTTCTAAATCTTGCATATAGGTGTAAACTGTGAACATTTTTTTAAGTTGATTAAACTAGACAATATAAATAAAACTCTGTCATTTCAGATTGATTTATAATATAAAAATACAAGGGTAAACTTTTACACATCCAGCTTCATTGATGTTATTGGGGGATATTGTCTTTTGAGATGTTTGCAGATTAGAATCATTGGTAAAGATTATCAGCAGTAAGCTCTTGAATGACCAATGATTTACTCAAGGTCAGTATATCTGATATGTGAGTACTTGACTGACCAATGACTTACTCAAGGTCAGTATATCTGATATGTGAGCACTTGACTGACCAATGACAGTCAAGGGCAGTATATCTGATATGTGAGCTTTTGACTGACCAATGAGCGCATTATATCCGCTCGTGAGCACCTGATTGACCAATGATGGCAGTATACCTGATATGTGAGCACCTGACTGACCTATGAGGGCAGTATACCTGATATTCCACCTGTATTGTCTGTATCATTCCCATCCTCTGAGATCTCACTGGACACTTCTTCATCTGAAGGCTGAAAAATTCATTAGTGAATAATGTCAAGCATTTAAGACCAATAATTTAGATGAATGTCAAACAGTTTAGTTTTTAAACAGCACTGCTATCATCATGTTGCTATTATATTGTAGTTTTAATTTTTGGCCTCTACTTAATGAAAACAATATTTTTATATCATTTAAAGAATCCTTTGAATTCTTAAAGGAGTAAAAACAATATAATATTCCTTCTCATTGATTTCAATATGAACAATTAACAAGTGGTAAATATTTGTAGCTGTTTGGTGCAAGTACATATTTTCAGCATACTGGGGATCTATGTCCAATAGAAAACATTTGCAGAAATTTCTGGTATAAAGCCAATGCAGAAATTCACCAGAAAAAAAAAGTTTAACAAATGAAAAAATAATTGAAGTGTCAGTCTATAAAAAAAATCTGTGTGTCAAAGTCTATAAAAAATCCAAGTGTCAAAAGTCTAGAAATAATCTTGAGAACTAAAGCCTATAAACTATATTAGAACCAAAGCTCATAGAAGTATATGAATCAAAGTCTAGAATGTAAGCTTATAATATAACAATCAAAGCCTATAAATAATATAAAAATCAAAGCCTATAAATAATATAAGAGCCTTCTATAACAAGAGCATATACACCCACCTCTGATGAGGAGTCGCTGATAGTTCCTATATTCTCCTCTGCGTCGTAATATTCTGAAAGTGAGAAACTGTCTAGCGACATGCTCTGGGCCAAGTTGGCCTTGTCGGTGGTTCGACTGATACGCACAGAAGGCAATGGAGACAAGAGCGGCACCAATGGGCCATCTGGTATACTAGAGTCTGCATGAATGCGGGCAAGTCTGGCACGAAGCTCAGCATTCTGTTTTTGAGCCTACAGATGAACATTGAGATTGACGACAGACTTATAATTGTAAGAGTGTTTTAAAAACACTAAATCATTAGTTTTACAACTAGCTCCCTGTCGTGGGCACTTTTCATTATGCCAAATTAATCTACTTATTCAGTGGAGACTAACCAAATTAACCTCTCTGGTGGAGTCTATCTCACCTCTATGATGGGGTCTATCTCACCTCTATGATGGGGTCTATCTCACCTCTATGATGGGGTCTATCTAACTGCTTTGATTGGGTCTGTCTAACCTCTATGGTGAAGTCTAGTCTAATTAACCTCTACGACAAAGTCTATCTCACCTCTATGATGGGGTCTATCTCACCTCTTTGATGGGGTCTATCTCACCTCTATGATGGGGTCTATCTAACTGCTTTGATTGGGTCTGTCAAACCTCTATGGTGGAGTCTAGTCTAATTAACCTCTATGATAAAGTCTATCTAAACATCTATGATGGGGTCTATGTAACCTCTGTGGTGGAGTCTAGTCTAATTAACCTCTATGATAAAGTCTTTCTAACCTCTATCAAAGAATTCTTCATTGTCCCTATTGACCCAGTGTCCAGGTCCTGCTCCAGTGCATTTCTAATCCGTTCTCTTTCTGTGCTTATCATTGTCAGCAAGTCCTTCAACTTTATGAACACTGGTACATAGAAATGGGAATAGTAAGTCTTTCAAATATATGAACACTGGTACACAGAAATGGGAATAGTAAGCCTTTCAAATATATGAACACTGGTACACAGAAATGGGAATAGTAAGTCTTTCAAATATATGAACACTGGTACACAGAAATGGGAATAGTAAGCCTTTCAAATATATGAACACTGGTACACAGAAATGGGAATTCACTTCTTAATAACCATGAAATATATTGGGAGAGTGTAAACTTGTCTATACTACTAATTTACAGGACACAGTAAAGATGTATTGACTATTAATTAAAGGACACTGTAAAAATGTATAAACTATTTATTTACTGGACATACTAAACATGTCTTCTACAAAGGGTTTTCCTGCTACGTTACCTGACTCTGATTTTGACAGGAAATGCTCTCTGAGTTTCAGCTCTTGTATTCTGACCTCATGACCAGCAAAAAATGCCGGCTCGCTGGAAATCTGGCTGGGGCTGCTGGGAGGGAAGTGGCCGTTGCTCGAGTAGTTGAGCAGATTCGGGTTGGAAGCACTGGCGTGCAGGCGATCAGTTGGGGACGGGGGCAGCAGCAGAGGCACACCTGGGCCACACCTGCTCATGCTCTGGTGCTGTAGCAGACATGAAATACATTTTTTAAATAAATAACTGATGCTACGTTCATGTTAGAAAAATTTAATCAACTTAAATCAATGAACTTTTGTGAGCACATATGATCCGAACACCCAATACTATTTCTGTGACTTTAGTGAACATGGGAAGTGAAATCAGATGAAATGAAAGTAGATCTGAGGTTTGACAATGGGGATGGACAAAAAAAATAGCACACTATTGGTAAAAAAAAATCAACACAACACCCTTCCTACCATTTAAAATAATCAAATTTCATATATATGCTAATAATTTTATTGCTAATAAATATATTCAAGTTAGTGTCTAAGGCAGCCATTTTTGTGCTAATAAAGATATTCAAATTACATTGTATGTAATGGCCACTTTGGTGCTATTAAAAATATTCAAATAACATTGTGTATGATGGACATTTTTGTGCTAATAAAGATATTCAAATTACATTGTGTATGACAGCCATTTTGTTTCTTATATAGATTTGCTCCAAAAGCCAAATTAAAATGTCACATACTTATGTCATGTTTTATGGTATGATCATGAATATATACAAAAAACCTAAAATAGGTGTTTTCTTTTTGAAAAAAGTATTGAATAACTGGCAGTACCCATTAATATAGATTACTCTAATAGCCATTAGCAACTTTGTGTATATAAAAAATCTCTGTTCCACTCCTTGAGATGGTATTTTGCACTCTCTCTGGGAGTAATGATGGACCATGTTAGGTAACCCTGGCCCAGGATGGGTAACTCTGGCCAAGGCTGGGTCAAGTTCCTTTATCCTATTAATGATTCTACCTTTTAAAATGTACATCTAGTTTTTTTGTAACAATCCACACTTAATGAAAGGTGGGTGATTCTTAAATAAAATGAAACTATTAAAATACTCAAACTGCTGTTAGCAAAACTAAAATGTTAAGTCAAAGTTATTGTTTGTTACACACAACTCAAAATTTTGTAAAGTAAAGGCAAAGTTTGTAAACAAAAGTCAAAGTTCGTAAACAAAAAAAATCAGAGATTGCAAACAAAAGTCAATATTTGTTTACAAATGATAAAGTTTGTAAACAAACGTCAATGTTTGTACCAAGCAGAAAGCTGATTATATTTATGAAATAGCTTCATTCATTCAATCTGTTGATAATTTTGAAGAAAAGAACAAAAAATCATTACTTAAAACAAAAAGTTATATGTAGCAGGACAAGACAAGGTTAGATACAAATAATACAATGTTAAAATGATGTGAATGATCTAATCTGAAAGCTTTTTGATAAACATAGTAGCGAGGTCGTAGCTTTTATATTTTTGTCAAGAGCACTAGCAAAATTGGCCTCACCCGCTGTCTTGGTACCTTAAATATTGGACAATTTCCATTTATAATACTGTTATCAACTATTCAGTAGGTGTATACAGATAAATTGACTTTGTAGCCAATTTTGATCATATAAAAACATTTACTAGTAGTGGTGCCAGATTGGATATTATTTTAGTACATGAATCAAGGAATCAAATCTCAAGCTTATTAAATACATGTGCAAAAAAAAAAAAAAAAAAAAAAAAAAATCTTTGTTAAGTGCAATCATTTTTTAAAAAAATGTAATTCAACATAAAAAACCCAATACTGATGTGAGGTCTAAAAAATTGTTTAAAAGCTAATGTATTTCAACTAATAAAAATTTTTTTAAAGGAATTTACTTTTCCCTCAGTGATACTTATGATAAATCATTAAAATAATGGCCTTCTAATTTAGTGTTATAAACAAAAATCAAACATTTCCTTAAATGATAATCATAGCTTAAAGGGTTATTATAAGTTGTAGTAATGATATGAATGTTTTACATTAAATGAATTAATAATTATGTGTGTTACTTTTATGTGTAACGCGCTGGTGAGCCCAGTGGCTTTTAGTGGCACTGCGCTAAATAAATTATCAAATTATTATTATTATAATTAAAAAATGGTCATCTAATTTACTTGTTATCTAAAATAATGGTATCATAATTTACTGCAATATAAAATAATGGTAACCTAATTTAATGTTGTAGTTGTATATAAAACAATATTCCTCTAAATTCATGTTATGACAAGTGATCTTTTGCTTGAGGTAAACCCCTTAGAGCAATGTTTAAACTGTGTGAAATGTTTGATAAACTCAAGGAATAGATACCTCAGTACTGAATGTTGTTGACAGTGGCAATGCCTGTATCTTTTCCAACAAATCTCGTAGTTCACCTATCTCAGCCTGACATGACTGCAAGTCTGTAAGATAACATCAAGTATTTAATCAACATTCTGTATTCAATCAACAATCTGAGTTTAGTCAACATCAAGTATTCAATCATCATTCTGCGTTTAGTCATTCAAAATGTTAAGCTTGGTGGCACCATAAGGGTTTTTAATGTTTATTTCAAATGATAGTAAATAGGTAAAAAAAAAAAATGTATTATTTTTAGTAATGTTAGAGAGCAAATTTTAAAACATTTTGCTCAGTTTACTGGGACATACAAGAATTTAGCTATCCATTTCAGCAAGGAATTGAAAACATTTTGTATGCTAAAATTTACTATAGATCAGTTTTTTACAAAACTCATTACATTTATGACATAATTTGCTATGTAAGTAACCAATTTTTTACAATAACATTTTATCAATTAGCTCTACATCAAAATATGGACATAGTTTATCTTTTTTTAAACGTTTTTCCAAAGTTAATACAATGGCCTAATACTGAATATCTGACACCATTGATCTATGATTTTAAAGGCTTAATATTATTATCTCTTACATGGCCAATTAAAATGTCAATTTAAAAAAACAAGACCAAATATTGACAGTCATTGATATCACAGGATTAAATCTCACATAAAAGTATGGTTGTTTATCAAACACAGCTACCTACCACTAACCAGTGTCCTTACTTTTACCATACAGTTCCCCATCACTACCCAGTCAGTTCCCTTTCAATACCCAGTGCTCTTACTTTTACCACACAGTTCCCATCAATACCCTGTAAGTTCCCTTTCAATACCCAGTGCCCTTACTATTACCAGTCACTTCCCCGTCAATACCCAGTCAGTTCCCTTTCAATATCAAGTGCCCTTTCTTTCACCAGTCAGTTCCCCACCAATACCCATTCAGTTCCCTTTCAATACCCAGTGCCCTTACTTTTACCATTCAGTTCCCCATCAATTCTCAGTCAGTTCCCCACCAATACCCAGTCAGTTCCCTTTCAATACCCAGTGCCCTTACTTTTACCAGTCATTTCCCCATCAATTCTTAGTCAGTTCCCGACTGATACCCAGTAAGTTTCCCATCAATACCCAGTGTCCTTACTTTTACCACTAAGCTCAAAACCCGATGAATCCAGGAGCCAAGTTACAACACGACC
This sequence comes from Radix auricularia, assembly GCA_002072015.1. Lineage (NCBI taxonomy): Eukaryota > Metazoa > Mollusca > Gastropoda > Lymnaeidae > Radix > Radix auricularia. The sequence continues at coordinate 213,369 of MUZC01000235.1, read as the reverse complement.
TTGACCTCCTTTAAAGCTGGACTGCCGAATGGTATCTCTCTTCAGTGGCTGCTGCAGCGCTATTTCAGGCAGGTTGGCAGCTGAAGATACAAACAATCACTGTCATAAACACAAATTAAGTCATAATAATTATCTTTCTTATCTTAGCCACTACTATTGTCTAAAATTATCATCATTTTCACAGTTTGTATAAATTTGTATTATCAAAGATAAATTAAAATATATTAGTAGCTCAGACAATGAAGGTGACCTATAAGAAAATGTTTTAAAAGTGCTCTGCCGATCATTCAATTTGATTTAATAAAAAAGAATAGCTATGGCTGATAGACTTATGAATTCAGAAGCTAAACTAAAGTGAAAGACTAAATTTTATTAAAACCAAAATTTTCCAACCTACTGTTACTTTCAGATTTTTATGCTGGATTACTTTAAGAGATTGTTTTCCAGGATGGGAAATGACAAACACTACTGAGTCCTATCTAGGACAATACCCTATCTAAGGCAACGTCCTATCTAGGACAATGTCATGCCTAGGACAATATCCTATCAATGGCAATGCCCTTTCTAGGGCAATGTCCTATCATACAAATGACAGAGACATTTTAAGGTGGATAAAAACACTCACAAGTCAGAGTGGGTCTCTCCTCTGCTGGGGAATGGACCTCCGAGAGTCTTGTGGAGTCCTTTGTTCCATACATGTACTCATGCTGTCGATACAGGCGGTGGTGGCGCAGCTGTTTCAGCCACTCATCAAATAAACTTCGATCTTTCATCTAAAATAGAAGGCAATACAGATTCAGTTAGGTTCATTCAATTTGTCTCCTTTAGATCTCTTCTGGAAAATTAAGTAGAAATGCTTCAGGTTGTCTAAAACTTATTAGTTTATTTATTGTAAACAAGCAGGTTTGATGCACCATGAACTCAGCCAAAGAAGGAAATAGGCTACAGGAAAGTGACTTCTGTGACACAAGACGTGATAGATGCAACTTCAGGGCTTTTAGAGACAGAATTTAAGTTCAAATCAGAAAATGTGTAAATTAGTTATCATCGAAAGTGTATTTTTAATGAGTTACAAAAGATACATGAAAGCTGCCAATATTGATATACAAAAATAGTACAATCTGGCAGAGGATAGGTCCATGTGGCAGGCTATAGTGAAAGAACACAAAGAGTAGGGGAGCAAATCAGGGCGGGAGCAAATCAGGGCGGAAGCAGTTGAAAAAAGAGCAAGGAGGAAGGCCAGGCAACACTGACCCACTGCATTCATGTGTGTGACATGCAGAAGAGAATTCCACTCGAGGATTGGCCTCATCAGCCACACCAAGAGCTGCAAATAATAAAGATAAATCCATCATCTTTCCTTGAAGGACAGATGCCATACAATTGAATGTATATTTTTTAATTAGTCACCACTCAATGTATATTTTTTAAATTAGTTACCACTCAGTGTATATTTTTTAATTAGTTACCAGTCAATGTATATTTTTTAATCAGTTACTAATGAATGTAACTCACTTTCAGATGATGGACTTGCTCTTCAGCATCGATATCTATTCGTTGACGAGGACGTTTGAAGGTGATAACAGCAAGACCAATGTCCATGAGGCCATGATATTTTCCCTTTTGAATCTGTAATGTTAATGTAATTTACAGATAAAAAAATAAAATAAAAACTAATACACTTAATGCGAAGCTGATTTTGGAGGAGAGCTAAGTTTTGAAATAAATCCTATACTTTTAATAAAACTTATCAGAGATTTCAGTGAGGTAATTTTCATTTGTTCCCTACAATGACTTTAAAATTCAGAAAAAAAATTATGCCGTAGTAACTTAGTTATAGAATAGTAAAAGTTTAAACAAATCATGTGCATTCACATCCGAGTTTTAAAATGTGTACTTACATCTGAGTTTGTTTTGGCATAGGTCAAGATTCCATTGTCTAATACAAAAAATCTCTGAAGATAAAACATCACATAAGTTTTAATTAGAGGACAGCAAGAAGATATGACTATGGCTGAAATACATAACATTAATAATTACAATTTAAGATATGTATTGTCTGAAATTTATAAATTCTTACTGAAATTGTGTTTTTTTTTTAAATTTCAACCTTTCTTTTCAGAATAGATAATTTCCCCATTCAAGTTACCACTATCATGAAACCCAATAAGTTTTGGGTAGGTAATGTTCAGGTATAATATAATGTAAATAGATGGAATCACAGTGAAGCCTTGTTTTATTAACCAATGGCTCAAACACAATGTTGCTCTGTTTCTAAATGTGCACACCTTTAAATTTAGTTGACCCACCAAACTCAGACTTTAGGCCAAAGTCAATTTTGTATTGATGAAATAAATTTCCTGCTGTCCAGAAATTATAAAAATTTTATTACTGATTTCCAATCATAACTTGTTCCTAACACATGATCTATATTTTATTGTGTGAATTTAGTGAAAAACCATAAAAGCCTTTATGATTGTAAAATTTGTTTAAAACTGGTCCTATACAAAACACAGTACAGGAGCACCTCTTCCAAAGTAATTTTAAAATAATAAAATATAAAGTCAAAAATAGGTCAGAAAATAATAGGAAAAAACTTGCTTTCATCAAGGTGACCCTTATTTTTCATTGAGTCGAAAATTCGAGAGTTCCCAATGATGCATGTATTTTTTAATAACATAATCAAGTTAAGTTTAATAAATGATATTCACTTACTTTATGCCATCCTTTCATTGGCCACTTTCTTCTTTTCATCATATAACCTTGGTACCTGAACATTAAGATCCATAATTGAGTCTTGAAACAAAGCACATTATAAAAAAAGATAATAATAATAATAATAATGAATACATTCCTCCCCCAACCCCTTAGAAAATAATTAAGGTTGTTAAGACCGCTCGTTTTTGAGGACCGACTAACCGTTCAAAAAAAGACCGGTTAACCGCTCGTCCTTATATCCCTAATGTTTTGAGACCCATTTGAGAACTAACAAGAGAATGTTGTCGCCTGGCATCGTCTGATGGCATCAAAGCCCGCTTCCCCCCGCTTGCGTTCAGCTCTTTCCGCATGCCCCTCAATTCAAAGCATTTTTTTTAATCCAAAAAATTAACTAAACAGTGATGGTTAATTGTCTTTTTAATATTTTATTATGGGTACTCGTAGTTCACCGGTCTAAATAAGAGGACAGGTTCAATAGTTCGTTAAAGTTAGCAATGTTTTTTCATTAGTTTCAAAAAACCAACGCCTCGCCCCGTCCTTTGTGACGTCATGTTTACCTCTCTTGTGTGTGATGCCGATCAACTCGCATATTAAAATTAATAATATAATAAAATTATAAAGCTACGATAGAATGGAATTTATTTTAAAAAACATTATTTTTCTATCGTCAACTCGCCAGAATAATTGAATTTTGCGACGCACATGTTCCCCCTCCCCGTTTTTTCTGTTCAAATAGGGTTTGAGCTACACTCGGCGTACTATTACTAGTATTAATGTGGTAATCAAATGCCTTTGACTAGCAGGAAAACTGTCACTAAAAGACCGAACTCGAATTTGTGGGCCGATTAATCGCCCGGTATCTTTGCTACGTCTTTCAAATACCTCTCGTAATATAGGTACATGTACTTCACTAAGCGGCGTGCGCCGATAAGTTTTTGAATCCCTGAACTGAAACAGACTATAAACCGGTGATCAGAAAATGCGGATAGGTCACGGGGTCATATGCTCTTATAGCTTTCTTTGTCTTTATAAGAAACAGACTATAATTAATATAAATAGAAACAGCCTCGGCCTTGACCGTTGTTGACATCTAACGCGCACTGTGTTAGTCTAGTACAGTCACCGCGACAAAGCGAGAGGGAGAGGCGTTACCGCTTGTGTTGTTTTTTTTTCACTACGTTATCGCTAGGTTTGTTGTTGTTTTCTTTTGGGTTAGGCGGTCCTACGGTCATGAATAAAGATGACCGGCCGCTTAGTGAAGTACATCTACCTATATTACGAGAGGTATTTGAAAGACGTAGCAAAGATATCGGGCGATTAATCGGCTGGATCTTGGTATCGCTTTAACTCACCGCGACAAAGCGAGAGGGAGAGGCGAGGCGCGTTACCGCTTGTGTTGTTTTTTTCACTAGTTTTTTTCACTGCGTTAACGCTAGTTTTTGTTAGTTTGTTGTTGTTTTCTTTTGAGTTACACGGTCCTATGGTCCCGAATAAAGTTGACCGGTCCTGGTCTGAGGACCGGTTAACCGAATAACCGGTTAACCGTTAACAACCTTAAAAATAATGCAAAGATATTTAGGCCATGTTCAGAAATAATTAAAATTAGAAAACAGATAGGATTTTGAATACTAAATACTACATATGACATAAAGAAATGGGGAGAAGCTTGCTAAAACATAAATAAGTAATGAAGTCTTAAAACAAATTCAATGAAATGATTTAAAACGAAGTTATCAACAATGAGAAAGGAATGGTGGATTATCCCCCCCCAAGCCCTGTTATCAAGAAGACAATCTGAGAGACAAATAGCAGCTTTGCCACAGGATGTGGACATTATATTACAGCTCATTTACTGATGATTTTTAATAAACTATAATAGAAACTGCAGACAACTGTCTGGTAGATCAAATGTTTGGCTGAGTTACTCATTGATTTCCAAATCAAGTTCAATCTTAATATAGAGTTAATTCCCTCACTAAGTTTGACTTATTCCAGTGTTACCTGATTACAGTGTTTATTCATTCACTAAATTTGACTTATTCCAGTGTTCTTTCACTCACTAAATCTGACACTCTCCTATTGAACTCACTTCTCTGGCTTTTCGTGACACTTCTGCCCATCTTTTAGTCCCTCGACAACATCCCACTCCTGGCGAGACTTGCGGCTGCTACGCTTTTTGGTTTTACCAGCTACAGGAGCGGACGTGTTATCAACCTGCGAGCTAGTGTGCGACTGGTTGTCCTCATCACTGCCATCCTGGGGATCAAAAACATTCACATTACTGGTTAATAATAAATTGATAATTTATATTGTGTTGTACCCCAGTAAGCAACTGGGCTCACAGCGCTTTACATAAGAATAGTAACACACATTATCAGTGTATTCAATGTGAAACATTTATAACATAAATAGAACATATAATGAGAGTAAGGTACAAATAGTAACACACACATAATGTCAATACATTATCAATGTATTCAATGTGAATCCTTTATCAACAATTGTCTAAGAAGGATTCTCAGAATTTACTGGCTGGACAAAATCAGCAACCGGGAACTGTGGCAGTGGACAAAACAGAAGCCAATTGAGGAAGAGATTCTTCTGAAGCGGTGGAGGTGGAATGGTCATACTATAAGAAGACCTGTTTCTAATACAACAAGCCCTTAAATGGAAACCCCAGGGTAAGCGGAAAAAAGGCTGTCCACGAAACAATTGACAGCAAGAATTGGAGGAAGATGTTAAGGATTGGCCATGAATGGAAGATCCTGGAGAAACTGGCCCAGGATAGAGATGCCTGGAGGTCTCTCATAGGTGGCCTATGCCCTTGGATCGCAGATGCCGACAATGATCGGCGGATACTCCTCATAAACGATAAGGCTCAACCACAACATTCAATGTGAAACATTGATATCCTAACTAAAAATTATAATGCCAGAATAGCTATAAGCTACCTTTATCATTTCAAGATATGTTTTGATTGTTGTTCAATTAAATTGAAAATAAATTTTGAAGATTAACAAAAACAACAACATTATTTACAATCTCTTTAACTTTAACCATACTTACAGATTCTGAAGCAGAATCGCTGTGTCGAAACTGTCTCCTAGAATCTACACTCATTCTTCACAAGCTCAACTGTGACATCACACTAGGAACAAAGCCACCCCGGAAACTTCTTATAATTACTGCATCACCAACTATAGTGGTGTCTGAGGATAAATTAACAAAGAAATGAACAAAACAGAACTGCCAAGTAGCCAATAATAAACTTAACTATTAAACGGGTTATCAATAATATCCACCATAAATATTTCATGTCAGTAAAATAGCTATTTCTTTAGTATTTCCAATTTGTTTTTAACAAAATTATGTTACTGAACCCGAATATAAAGCTGGTGTATCCCTATATTGCTTTAGGAATACTGTGCACAGGGGTTTAGTTACAATGACCATACAGGAGCATGCACTAAAATTCGTCCCTTAAACAAATTAACGTTTTATTTTTTGTCTAAAAAATAACACATACAAAATAACTTTTGTAAACATCCTATTTCTTGATGGGATCCTAGTAGGATGTCAGGGGTATGAGAATCACTGTGTTAAAGCAGTGCAGACCAGCGGGTATATAACTCGGGTGTGTCTCAGAGGATAACCAGGGACACAAAGAGGTACACAGAGACCGGCCTGGCTGTGAGATAGAAGTACTTAGACTACAGGGAGAGAAAGCCTGTACCTGCGATTATAAGTTATTTGTATGTGTACGGTCAGGTAATGACCCACAGTTTCACCCACGACAATAAAGATTTTAGTGCATGACAAGGACTTGTGGCGTTTCATTTGGTACGAGTGGACGAAAGGAGAGAGGGGCTAGAACCCCTAGAAAACGAGCTACCGACATAGGACATAAAGTGTTTGTGTCTAAGTTTGACCTCAGTGATGACCTATGTCACATGTGCCAGAGTCGACATGGAGAGACTCAAAAGCCAGGATGTGATTAAAATGTTTCTTTAATCAAGCCAGCTAAGCCAAACCCCCATTTTTGGGTTTCATTGGAATGTTGATACTTTGCTATAAACAAGTGGATTTTGGTTTTATTTGAGGCACACTGCCCCAAAAAAGTTTGCCACCACTGATCTAGATTCATTCATCAGCTAATGTTTATGATGACACGATTTTTTTTATCAAGCATTAGGAAGAGAAATGCCTGTATTTTTGTTATAATATTAGACCTCAGGGAGTGGGGAAATATAAGCTAATTGTCGTGCCCTTTTTGTAAGAGGTAATGAACATGACAGTGGCCAATAAGCCATCATGTAATAAGTAAAGATTCATATTTTAATAGAAGTTTGCATCAGATTTAATAAGTTAAGAGCATTAGAATAAAATTTAAAATGAATTAATATTTATGTTTAGTCATGAAATAACCAGGACTTGATACAATTAGCAACGGATCGTCAAAAATGGAAATCCATGACCTCTGCCCTATGTGCCGTCTTCGGCCCGAGAGGAAATAACTAACTAACTAACTAACATGAAACTGAGCATACAACTACAAAAAGTGTGCTTGCTAAATTGTTCAGCATGTGCAAAATATGAAATTTTAATGTTTGAATTAGGTAGCCATTTTAATAAATAAATATTTAAAAATTACACTGAAATATTGAAATAAACGCACTAAATTCAGCAAAAAACTCACAATGTAAACATTTAATCCCAGCAATAAATGCCCTTATATCATCTCGATATTCAATGTTACTATCAAAGACCCTGATATGAAATGCAACAGCCTGGGGGCAAGTCGGGGGATGAACCACTTAAATCCCCAATATGTTGGAAATCAATTATTGTCCTATTGTGTGAGTTCATATTCATTTTTTTTGGCACAGCTGCATCTATAACTATCCATGGAGTGATATTGAATTTTATTAACCCTTTACTGGGCATAGTGACCAAAACCATCATATCCCCTAAACAGGCACAACGCCCAAAACAAACAGTACTAACATTAGTTATAACTTCAGATTTTTTTTTAAATTGCTAGATTTCTTTTTTATTCTGTTGTGGATATCTTCAATTGCATCACTACAAGTTCTCTTTGACATGTTCATTTTTTTTTTTTTTTTTTTTTTTTTTTTTTTTTTTTTTTTTTTTTCATTTTTTTTTTTAATCAAGTGTTGAAAATGGATGGTTTGGATGCTTCAAGTGATGAAGGGGAGTTTAAAGGCTTACTTTTAACTAAAACTGAGTTGAGAGAAATGGACTTTGAGTTAGCGGAAGAGATCAGTAGTGACATTAGTGTTAGTATCGTGCATATATCTGATCTTTCAGTCAGACTGGATATTTATGCTTGTAAATGTTGTTAATTGTGCTTGTTTATAATTCTTAAAAACATTTTTGGAAGTTGTTTTGGGGTGAACACATGGATTAATAAAGAAACAAGCTAGGACAAGAATAAAAAGGAAAATAAACAAAAGAGAATTTCTTTTTTTTTTTTCATTTTATTTCATTTAAATATTTGCACTAAAAGTGTTTTTACTGACATACCCCTTAA
>MUZC01000235.1:189603-204793 GCA_002072015.1 Radix auricularia | reverse complement strand
GGGGGGTGTTGACAAAGGATGTTTACAAAAAGTGCATCAAGGAAACCTACAAAAAGGAGCACAGATGAAACCAACAAAAAAAACAACTAATGAATGTAGGGTTTCCAACCTGGTGAAAAATTTTAATTCTTGTAAAACTAGTGCAATGTACTTTAATTTATTTTTGTATGTGTTTCCAACAATGGAGGACAAAACATACAATTTTGCCTGTTACATAATCTTCTGTCTAGGCCTGTTTCATGCTCTTCTGCCTTTGCTTATTACATGCTATCCTGTCTTTACCTATTGCATGCTCTTCTGCTCCAATACTTTCAAATGTTGGTTTAAATTTTGGAATTTCCAATATGTATTAAGTACACAGTATTTGCATTTCTCATTGAAAATATTTTCTGATTTTTATTTTAAAACTTTTTGGGCATGCTAGGATTAAAAATTCAATAGGGCTCAAATAATATAATTAATGTAATGTTTAAACCAAATGTTGACTAAGTGAAATGTAGTGTCAGGATTAGCCCTAATTCTAAAACTTACTCATGCGATATGTCTGCTCTCGACTTTTTCATGTCTTTTGAGTTTAACATTTGTTTAGAAAAGACCAATCCTGTTTACACAGAACATTGCCCAGACATAAGTAACTGATGTTCAGATAATTAAATTCCCCAGCCAGCGCTCCTCGCTATGCGCTTTACCATCTCACAACAAGCACTCCCCACCTTTTTATTTTCAGTGTACCTTCACATTTACTGCATTTAATTTATTTGTTTTAGCTATCTCTCTTATTAAACTTTCTTAAAAATCATTAATTTTTACATAAATATTTTAAAACACCCTATGTATTTGTCATGGTAATTAAACTAATAGCAAGTTGATCGGATCATATTTTAATTAAATGTATGCAACTACTACATTAAAATGTCAAATCAGTATCCATATTATTTATGAAATATAAGAATATATCTTTAATTATCTTTATCTTATCTAATCTGATACAGACGCTCCTTCTATACAGAATATTATAGCGTCAATAAAATATATTTTAAAAATATGGGTGAAGCTCCAATCAAGCTTTTATATGAATAAATATATGTTGCTGCAGCAGGGTATGTAAGGACTTGACAAGATGGCACAGAACAATGAACGTTTAGTCAAAAAGCTTCCTCAATGAACAAATAGACAAAAACAAATAAAACTAATAAAATGAAATGAAAACTAAGCTGCTGTGTAATGAAACGGCAAAAAGAGGAGTAAAAGCAGCAATATTTCTCTTTTTGGCTTTGGATTACACCAAATGATGAAGTGACACCGCCCCTTTTTTATATTTTATTACCAGGACTCATTAGCCTATCTTGTATAGGACACAGGTCAAGAAAGATGATATAAATGTAAACTTGTCATCACAAAAGAAATCTTGTGTGTATTATGTATGTGTGTATACATATATATAATTATAGATAGATATAATTTGTCACCTCAACATTGCTGTCCACAAAATGCACCAAAGCTCTTGATTTAACATGATTTTATTTTCAGAAGTATTAAATATTAAATATTATTTAAATTAATTTAATAAAGTAACTTTTAAAAATATTATGTTTCGGTAATTTTATGATTTATCTAAGTATGAAGTATGAAAATTAAAATTTGTATATTAACAGAGTTTCTGTTCTTTTTAAAAGTTCAAGTTCACATCATCCGACATGACCAATATAAAGTGAAGGCAAGCGTCCTACTAATTACATAACAAATAAAATAGGAACTACTTTTGGACTTCAACTTTGACTCATTAATTAATTTTAAAAGACTTTTGTACACAGCTACCTATTATGAATAAAACTATAAGAATATAGCAAGAGTAGTAGAGTCATAATGAAGTTAAAAGTTAAATGTTTGCGAATGACATATTCAATTATTTCTATATAAGATCAGTTTAAAAGCCTAAATATCAATTATATTATAGGCATAATAAATGAATATTTTATAAACTTATAAGCAAAGGCAATGCAATTCTGTAATTAAAAAAGGTGGTGTGGTCACACTTGCAGGATTCTGTTTTTTTTTTGTGGTGGGGGAAATAACTACGTGACAGACATATCCTAGCTTAATGAAAATAGGCACATATAGATCAGCTTGTGGTGCATGTCTATATTTAATATGAAAAAAGCCATTCCTTTAATTTCTTCAAAAATGTTTAATTTAAAGGTGGTCTAAATAGTACATTTTATTTTTACACTTAGCAGGATCAAATGAATTTTTTTTTCAAGGTGCATCTGTAACTGACAAGGAAATGAAAATAAAAAATTTATGATGGAAATGTAGGTCAATAATCTACTAAATTTAACTTGTGCCGCATTCAAAAATATTTCATAATATTGTGACAAAATATCCTTTTAAACTCTTAAGACATAAACAAGTACACAGGTCCAAAATTTAAAAACTCCATTTCTCCTGCATCAATTTTAAGTCTTAAAGTCACAAAGCGTTGTAATGCGTCTTCGCCCGCTATCCGTAAAGCGTCCCTAGATACCACTCTCGTTAGAAATGAGATCTTGGAAAATAAAAACTCTTCAATGCTTGAAAAATTATGTATTCGACTTCCGGCAATGGCGGCCGTTGCCCGCGCTAGTGTTATCGCTCGATTTGCGATGTTTTTTGGTAGTTTTAACTGGTTTTTTTCGAAGATACTTTTCGCTATACTTTATTACTAAAATAATAGTACTAAACTACAGGTAAATATTGTTTTAAACTCAGTACGGTCTTTTGGATACGTAAAATAACCATTCTTAGCCTAAAAAATGAAGTCAGTATGACAATAATATTTTAATGGATTTTACGCAAATTTTTTAATTTCATAACCAGTTGATCGTAAAACAGGAAATCCTTACGGGAATGTGACGGAAGTTTATTGAAAACCCTTATGCAACTTTAAGATTTAATTTTTGATAAACAAAAAGTAGTGGCCTCCCATTGTTATACTAAAGTACCTACATAGTGGATTTTGTCAACTTTACTGAACCGCTAATTGCACTTAAAAAATTCATAACTTTCAAACCATCAAAGGCAATAAATATAAAATTGGTGTTAAAATTAGCTCTATTTAGAATTATTCCAGTACAGTACAGTGGTACCTCAAGATACAAGTGCCCTAACATACAAGTTATTCGAGATACGGGCTGTCAAGCCAGTGAAGTTTTTTTTGAAACAACAACTGAGGAATTACAAGAATCACAGTCGCAGTAGCATTTGGGTTTTTTGCTAGAAATAGGTTTTGAGAAGGAGCCAGAGGTGGAGGAGGTTATCTCTACAAGTGAGATAAAAGAAATTTTGGCACATGTGGGAGACAGTTTCACAGTTTGTGGAAAAGAAACACCCTGAAAAAGTTGCAACTGGTCATGCATCTGAGTTTTTTAATGACAGTTGCCTAACTCAGTTCTGCAGCATTTTGAAATGGAGGAAGAAATAAACTTCCTTGAACTTGAACAGTTTTTTTTTAATCCGCAAAAAAGGCAAATCAGTGACTAAAATTAAGTGTACAGTAATATTTAAGTTGTGTGTTAGTTACATCTAAGTGACCAAAATACAAATATGTATGTACATTTTAAAAAACCATTTGTTTTGTCTTTATATATAATAATAAATAATATGTGTCATTAAATTTTATAAATACATTTTCATTTTTCTTATTAAAAATGTTAACAAAAACAATCAGGGGTAGCATTTTTGGGACTGGTACGGATTAATGGAATTTCACATAATTTCAATTGTTAATGGTGGAAAATTACTTTGAGTTTGAGATATGAGCGCATTGAGTTTATTTTATTGAATTTATTTATTTATTGACATGACAATTCATGACATACGTCATACTCATAGGCTCATAGGATAGGAGCAAGGTTATGGAACGAATTTAATTTGCATCTCAAACTCAAGGTATCACTGTACAATAAGACTTAGTACTAAGTAGGAATAGTGTATAGAATAATTAGTATATTTGACGTTGTCTTTAACTCTTATTAAACTTAAACCAAAGTAAGTTACTTAGACTTAGACTTTAACTTCTTTTTTCATTTTCATATATTTTATTTTTGCGACCAATGACCGACGGTTCGACGTTTAATAATAATACAGGTACATTTCTTAATCATAGGCTGGCAATATTTTGTGAAAATTTTAAAAAGTTCTTCTCCAGACTTATATTCTCTTAATACAAAATTAACAATACCGTGATCAAGCTTGAAATATTAAATTTTAATAGTTTGTTAAAGTCAAGTAGATCAGGACCAGGTAATCCTCGTCCCTTTAATTAGATAACCGGAAATTCGGTTTCTTTATAAAGCATTGGGTTCATTATTTTAAAAAATAAATAAATAAATAAATAAACTTTGTACACGAAAAATAAATCTCACAAAAAATATATAACGTTTTTATGATATAGAATCTAAATCTAATTTTTAAAAGTAATTTTTTTTAATGATTTCCAAGATTTGAACTCATCTCAGTTAATGACTCACATTGACTGAATTAAATGACTCTTCACACTTTCATTTTAGTTTAGTCAACATAAATTTAAATATTATTTTATTTGTTTCTCAATGGCTTTGAAATTCTTAATACAATAAGTTTTCAAAGAGGGACGCCCAAAAAAAAAAAAAAAACACGATTAATTGCCCAACTCAATTGAAGGTGATTTTAAAAATAATAAATAAATAACAATTACGTTTTTAAAAATATTTTAGAAAATCAATGTTTCTACATGTCCAGCAACCGGGCCGATATAGGCTATGCAGGCCAATTTTCCGGTGGTCGTATCAACGTTTCATTAAATTACTTCACGATTGAAAATCTAAGTGAAAATAATTTAAATATGAACAGCTGTATTGAAAAAGTTACTTTACTCTTATTTTATATGTTTGTATATTCCAAATTATATTGAATAAAATATATTCCTAACAATCCTGAAGAAATAATTTATATTTTTTAGTCCCATAACCTTTTTTTTTTTCGAGGTCGTAGGAGATTCTAATGTTTCCATTAGAACATTCTCGGAGACACTGGCGGCGCCCACCCCTCTCCAGGTCAGCGGAGGACTTTCTTTAGCGTTAGTCATTTCTAAAAAAATTTATAGTGGCTTTTCGTAGGCTCGATCCCACGCCCCTCAGCTTGTGAGGCGAGCGCTCTATTGATTTCGCTACCCAGCCGCCAACGAAATAATTGTATGTGTTAAAATAATATTGTCATATTATTAGACCAAATTTATTGCGTTTGACCTGCACATTTATTTAAGTTTCTATAGAACTTAATATTTGAAGTAGATACAAAGAATTGAACTGCCATAAAACTTTCAAATAAGATACAAATATACAAACTATTTGTGGGACAAATGCGATAAATGTAAAGTTTAGAAATGAAAATGTATTTTTAAGCGTATTCCAATCAAATGTTTATTTCCTGTTTGGCAGATTTTTACCCCCCCCCCTTTTTTTTAATCACAAAAAACTTAGACCTTCCTCCAATATGACGTCACAAGCTGTGGGAGGGGGCACCAGCGGCGTAGTGTGGGTATGTGCCGACCGGGGAAGAACTAAAATTTGCCCCCCCCCCAAAAAAAAAAAAGTTAATGCTGTAAAGTAAAGATAGTTTTCATTAGAAAGTAATTATAACACTATAAAGGTTGATGTTAGAGATAAAAAGAAAAGCTTTATTTCTTTAATAGCTTTAATAAAATTTAGATTGTCCGTTTTTCGCGATTGCGCAATCTTTCGTATCAATGTTTTGAACCTTGCCATGTTGAAATGCAAAATTAAAATAGCAATATTAGAAAATGTTGGCCTAATTATTGATCGTAATTAATTGTACATTTTAACTTAATTTTAGAAAATCTTTTTTTAAAACATTGCATTACTTAAGACAACTGTAAGCAATGTTCAAATAAAATATATTTTTTAGGCAAGGTAACTTCGAGCCTTAATATCTTTTCAATCTTTAATAAATCAACTAGTTTTGAATTCATTGATTCTTTATTTTACCCGTGTGGTAAAATAGTCTTTACTTGAAAATTCCATTTGAATACATTTTTAAAGGCAACATTTCAAAGTCCAGCAGTTCGCCTGGTGTACGAAAATTGTATCTGTTCTCTAAATTTACATACCTGCCAGAATCTCACATGAATTTCTACACTAATCTCGTCTTATGATTAAGAGAACTTTCTTATCAACTGTTTTAGGATACATGCTTTGATAACTAGAATTTTACTCTCTGGTACTTTGACTTGAAGAATCTATTAAAAGGATGAGGTCTTTTTATAAAATTTCATCAAATGTCAAAGCATTTCTCTGTGAGCATCTGCTGCTTAGCATTTTTTCAAGCACTATACATCTATAAATAATTTCGGGTATCTTTGAAATAGCTTCGAAATAAAATTGATTTCATTGTTACTATCAAAGTTTCATGCGTTTGTTAGTCTGAAGAGCTTCCCCCCCCCCCCTTGCTTCTGTCAGTTTTTCTATAGCTTTCAAAATAATCTCAAAAATGGCTCTATGGTATATTCACTATTTTCTGTCCTGAAGCCTTGCTTGTAAAGTAATAATGTATTCCAATGGGTGTGTGGGCATGAATAAGAATGCGTAACAACGTTTTAGAGTACTAAAAAGATAATTCGTTTCAGTTAGATTATTATATAAACAAAATATATTTTATGAATTGTTTGAGCAAGATTTGACAGTGAGATTTTATGTTATTTCTTCTTTCTCAAACTCATGTAGACTTTCCAGCCATAAAGAAGAAGTATTAACACATGATGATCCCGTGCAGGCCTTTATTTTAAGATCATCATTTATTAAAATAATTTCAGAAATGTCGTAAGCAGATTCACTTTTACTTCAATGAAATATTTGAATAATTCTACAATGTCTACTTATTTATTACCAATCATTACATATCCCACATCTTGACTTGTTTGGTGATTATGTGAAATATATGAAGTGAATGAAGAGCTATCAAATACAATCTAAGAATATTAGGTATCTTGTCTTTAAATTTAAAGAAAGATGCTCTTTCGCGATCTATATCTCTTAAAATTGCTATGAGCTCAGTTTGAAATTTAGATGACACATTTTCGAAAGCTTTTTTCGCAAGATGTTCTGGGAGTGCTCGATCATCAGTGGTGTCGCTAAGGGGTGCAGGTGGGGTGGGCCGCCCCGGGTGACATCATCAAGGGGGTGACACCAGACAGTAAAATTATATATATTCCCGTTATTTGGCACTGAAAAACTCGGAGGAGTTCTATTATGGGTTAAATCATGACAGGGTGACACCAGGAGCTACCGCCCCGGGTGACACCAACCCTAGTGACGCCTCTCTCGATCCTACTTGACAAGCAAATGCATTGTTTCGGAATATTGCCTTTATTTTCAACAGTATTATCCTCTCTGTGACCGAAAAAATTTTTTTGCCAGGATTTAATTATGTAAAAATTTCTAACAAAAACGACCTGGCACTTTGTCTTTTTTTCTTTTACAACTTATTGTTATTCTTTGTCAATTCTTTTGTATCCGATTTCTGATCCTTTCCAATTTCAAAAAAAAAAACTTTGGAAATTTTGAGCACTTGTTCATTGGCGGCTACGTTTTGAAATATGCGTGCAAAGTTTTAATGTCATTAAACAAGCAATTGTGTTCATTATTTTTATTTTATTGATGCTTCAAATCAAAACACATTAAAATTAAAATAATGTTTTGACAGAATAAACCATGTAAGTACAACCAATTTTTCGTGTAGCTTAAGGGATTTTGAAGTTCTGACATTAAAAACTTTCACGTATATAATATAGTTTAATAATTTATTTGATTTTAAAAAAAAAAATTATCTATGCTCGATTATATTTTATTAAACTTTATTGTAAAGAGAGAACCAGGAACCCCTGGACAACAGTGCCGCCACGGAACGTGCGGGAGGTAGGGTAGACGAGTGGTTGTGTGTGCTCAAATGTTGACAGCAGTGGACGAGATGCAGTGGTGGTGTTAAGCGTGATGAACCATAACACTAGCTAGCATTTTTTGTTGTTGCTTTGAGGCCTACTTCATTTCTCACTATCAATATCTTCTTTAAATATAACTCACGTAATCGACCATGTGCAAATGACCATGATGAATGACCCCCAAGATCACAGCGGAGGGGGTAAAAAGAACAAAAAATGGGGGGGGGGGCAATGCTTCTTACGTTTACTTGCGTTGTTCCTTCACGGAATATCATATGATGCCTAGTGTAGTGGTTATCACGTCCACCTTGCACGCGGAAAGTCCTGGGTTCACTTCCCACAAAAATTATGGTTATTTTTTCTGCCTTTTCTTAACCCCATTTCTTGCGAACATGACTAAACCTAGAGTCGGAAAATCACAGTTTATGGTTGGCAATGGATAGTAGTAAAGGGGGGGGCAGGTAACAACAACCGCTGAGCACATGTCTCCACGTTTACTCGCTTTTTTTCCCCATTACTACGTGCTGCTGTTTGTTTCATTCTCTCATCCCCCGTTCTTTCACTATCTATGATGAGCAAGTCTGCGGCGTATGCTACGCCGCGGGTTAACTTGTATGTATAAAATTCACCAAAACGAGTATGTGCTAATAAGCATGACGATTGGGTTTGTCTGATCATAATTTATTGGTTAGCATGCTAAGTGGGTTTAAGAGCTGGCGGCTGGGGTAATGCGTGGAACTCCTATAGCCGTGGCCTGTGACCGCTGCATCACTTGCCAACAGATCATCTCTCATGGGCTGTGGACGCAATTATCTTCTGCATAGAAGGAGCGTCTGTATATCTAAGATAAGATAAGATAAGAGGGGAAAAGTGGGGAGGTGGGGGCATGTCAATTGCATTGTTCTTCCTTATATGTACTTTGTAGTGTAATGGTTAACACGTCCAGCTTACGCGGGCGAGTTCCAGGGTTGAAGCCCCAGCGGATACATTATTAAATCGCTTCACCGTCTTGTCGTTCTGTATGTCTGTCGTGGTCCCGCCCGCGGAAAAACAAATTTAAATAAAGACAACCCGTAAAAACAAAGTTTTTGACTATAAATCCCTTATATTCGGTTATATAAGAGACAGAACTAAAAGTATTGATTATAATCAAAATAATATTCACCACACGACAAACATTTACAGACTGAACGTGACTGAAGTCGATATATTTAATCGATAACAGTCCTATTTTTAATATAAAAAAAACTTTGGTGGACAGAGAATTTAGATAGATTTAGAAGCTAGGTTCATCTTTAAAAATGGATACTTTTGTGTCAAGAGACTGTGTAGTCTTTCTGCGGTCTAATTTGAACTTTCAAATCTGTTTCTATACTAAATTTTTAGTAAGTTTTTGTATTGTTGAATATAGGCCTAATACACATTGCGCACCAACTGATCCACACATCTTAGCACCATAATTCACAGTCATAAATTAAAAACTTAAGACTTAATTTGATTTTTTTTTTTTTAAAGCATAACTTCCTAAACATAAACGATTTTAAATCTAGAAATAAGTTAACTTTAAAAATAAAAATATAACAGATGCCATGTCAAAATTTCAAATACTTTCTCAAAAATAATCTTGTATTAATACTCAAATTCGTCAATAATAAAATAAAACGCCAATTTTAATCAGTGTATTTGAAATTTAGAACAAAATAGACTTCTAGATCTATATCTTCATTTTTAAAAAAACACATTTTGCAAGGAAAACTTATTTCCAGCTTTCACAATTTCAGTATTATAGTGATGAGAAAAACATCATTATTAATATAGTTTCTATATACACAAGTATTGTTAAATAAAATTTGTATAAAAGGATCTTCAGAGAGCCACGTGTCTTTTTTTTTTTTTTTTTTTTTTTTTTTTACTGATGACAACGATGACGTTATTTACTCCGATCCTCCACTTGGATCTCTCTGACGTCCACCTAGAGGGTATCTACAGCTTGAAAACGTTGGTTGTGCTGAGGTGCGCAACGATCGCACGTCGCACAATCAAGATGTCGACAAGTTCGAACATGATCTATGAGCGGGAAGAGCAAATCTCGTTGCGCACCAGCACCGCTCCGACGGTGTTCTCTTCAACCTCCAACTTTCTGAAGAGGACGAAGAAGAAAATTAAAAGGGCTTTCACGTGCTGTTTTCCACGTATGTGCCGGAAGAGAAAGGAAGCGAGCCCCTTCCAAGAAGTAACCTATAGAAGATAACCTCAACTCGGCGATTCTCTAACAAGTCAAGATCTATACCCAAAGTCAAGAGAATGTCTCTCAAGTCATGAAACGAAATCCATCGTGGCGTCATGTTACGTAAGTATCACGAGCTCCGTTGACTCATACCCAAAATGTCAGCCTCGTCGAAATACTCGGCGGGTTCCCGAACTGGCCCCCGCCGATCTTCGAGGGAACGAAATCTCACATGTACAAGAGACTGACAAGCATAAGCGTCGCCAAGAAGGAAAGTGCTGTGGACGTCCGGTCTGGGGAAGGCCAATTACCCCCTGCCTGCGCGCTAACCGTTGCGATTCCGTTTAAATCGCTCTACGTGCATCCGCCAATCAAAGGAAGCCTAGAACCGAAGAGCGACTGGATCATCATAGCAACAGTGTTAAGCATCGTCGTTGAGATCATCTTCCAGAGCTGCGTTCTAAACTACTGAGAAGCTCCGACGATATCCACACCTTTCCAGGCGACACATCACCAAAAAACCGCGAGAAAGAGAATCTTCATAAATTTCCCGAGACATTCAAAACCAAAGCCAGTGAGAAGAAATAAAGCTCAAGAAAGTACCAAGTCAGAAAAAAACAAATCACGTGAGAAGGAATATTCTGCTATTAAAAAAAAAAGCAGATTTAAGCCCTGAAAGGCAAAGAAAAGAGAGTAAGCTCATCGCAACCCAAGTCAAACCTCACCGTAATCCAAGTCAAACCTCACCGTAACCCAAGACTTCCCAAACCACAATCTGTGACAAGCGAATGCTCCAATAAAACCAAGACTTCAAACCTCAAATACCAGACCGCGACGATTGTTCCATCCATTCTTCTTATGGATATGCTCTTAAGTTACATGCGTAAAAATATATATATATAAAATATTTAAAAATAAGGGGAAAAAAACAAGAAAAAAAATTCCAGTAGGCAACTGCTAATAGCCATAGAAGATGAGCGGAGTATATGAAAGGTTTTACTTGAAAAAAAGGAATTTTTTTAAAATGAATAAAACACCATTCAAATGTCACACATAAATCGATGGAAAAAATTGACGAAAATTGACAAAGTTTGATAGAGGTAATAGGGCTTTGGAAAAAAAATCATCCCCCATCACATAAAACTGACAATTTAAATGAGAAAGATTTCTTGACATAATTATTTTCAAAGACTAAGTATGCTGGTAGTTGATATATGAACGTAGGACGCAATATTATTTGTATTGAGGGAGTGTCGGTAATATATGTGAAAGTAACTTAAAGATATTTGCAACTTATGCATACTTATTTTACCTTATACGTCACTGTCACTCCTCCTATGCAGAAGCTTATTGCGTCCTCCGATTATCCATAGTTTATATGTCGTCGTGCTTTTCTCTTTAATTTTTTTAAAAATATATATTTTTTTATTTTTACAGTTTTGAATGCTGTTAGTGTTTTGAGTTTTCCTGGTCTACTTGTTTAACACATTCCACGTACTCATGCTAGACGGTAGGAAGGAAAATATATAATCTTTTTGTATCAGTATCAGATTGTTGAAGCATATTTTCTCAAGTTAAAATTTCACCGCTTTGTGTATTATTAATTACTTTATCCTTTGACCTTCTACCCCATTTTTATTTGAAAATGACCATGTTTCAATTAACTTTACTGCCATTTTAGTATGTATTTAGTATAAGGCTGCACTCTATTGTAAATTGTAGCGCGCGTGAATCCATGTAAAACCTCATAAAGTAAATAGCAAGAAATCGAAATCTTTAGTGGAAAAGTACGAAAATATATATTAAAAATAATGTAAAATTACTCAAATGAACTTAAAGAAAAATACATTTCAAAAATGAAAATAATTTATTATACCACATTCAATTTCATTAGGTTTGTATCCGGGGTTAAATAAGACAGGTAATTACAATTTTTAAGTATCTTTTGTGGTGTATTTTAATGAACACAAAAACGGTCTTTATAATTAACTGACCCAGTAATTTTACCAGGAACACTATTACAAATCAATGTTTAAAAATCTGGAAATTATTTCGTTTAAGATCTAAAATATAATATTTTAACAAATGGAATGAATTGAATATCTTATTTTTATTTATTTTGTTTTAAATTTAATCTTTAAAAAAATGGTTAAATCAGGACTAAACACAAACCATATATATATAAGTAGGACGCAATAATCCTCTGTACAGAAGGAGCGCCTGCAATATATAAGATAAGATTAAAAAATAACTTTCCACCCTAACTGGCCATTTGTTTGGGTTCAGCTATTTTTAGCTTTTCAACAGAGTTTTATGAAGTTGTGTCCTCGTGTTTAATCTGAATCAACACATTGACATTTTAAGATGGGTCGTAAAAGAGATCCCTTAGATGAAAAGCCGAAGTCGGGGCCCGGACGGAAAACAAAGAAACAAAAGCCACCTTCGTTCAGTGGAACTAAATTTGAAGGTAAACCCTCAGTCCATAGTATTGTGACAATCGTCTTGAGTCTGATACTGATACTTACTTACTCAGTGATTCTGAGTGATACACTTACTTACAGTTACACTACTTACAGACTTACACTACTGATACTGAAAAGAATCATGATTCTTCATGAATCACTGAATGAGATGGATTATGGATAATCTATTAATATTAATCTATGACATTAAATGATAGTCTTAAACTTATACTTATAATGAAATTTGATTTAGTGTGACTATTCTTTTTTTTTGAAGATTAAGATAGTGATAGGCTTAGCCCTAAGCCTTAGCCACTATGCCTCTGCACTGAATTTTAATTTTAGGTGTTGCCATACAGGATCATACCGCCATAGTCATTCATAGAGTCTAAGATAGAGTTCATAGAGAGAGATTGAGATAGTGAGCAAATGATTTCACTTTCTTGTTGAAATCAATGAAATTCCTGACTACAGCACAGTCGCTGGAAATTTTCACTTTGCTGTAAAACTGTAAAAGAACTAACCCAAACTAAAGATGCGAAATACTTAGGAGTCATAATAAATGAGAAACTATCTTGGAATCCCCATGTCAATGAAGTTATTAAAAAATCAAACAAAACCTTAGCCTTAGGCTTTATAAAAAGAAACTTTTACAAATGTAACAAAGATATAAAACTAAAATGCTATCTCACCCTGGTGAGACCTATACTATGCATCTTCAGTATGGGACCCATCCACCAAAGAAAATATTGATAAGTTAGAACAAATCCAAAAAAGAGCTGCCAGATTCATTACTGGAGAATACTCAAAACTGACAAGAGTAACACCATTAGTTAAATCATTAAACCTTGAAACACTAGAGGATAGAAGAACCAAGAGTAAATTAGTAATTATACATAAGGCAATTAATTCTAATTTAGAAATACAACACAAAGATAACCTAATACAACCCTCAAATAGACATAAAGACAAAAACACCTTTCTTATTCCATATGCAAGAACAAACACATACAAGTTTTCTTTCTTTCCGTCCGGTATTCGGGCGTGGAATGGGTTGCCTGAAGAAACCAGGAAAGCCACCACTTTATCATCTTTTAAAACTCTAGTAAGAGTACAGGACTAAACACAAACCATAGAAATACGTAGGACGCAATAATCTTCTGTACAGAAGGAGCGTCTGTAACATATAAGATAAGATAAGATAAATTACTGTAATTCAAAGGAATGGTTGGTAATCCTGCAGTTTCTACACTAAACTAACTACTAATACTAAGCAATAATGACAATGAACATATATTATTTAGCAAGTGTCATTGGCATGGTATTGTCGACGTCATAACCGTGCGGTTATAGTAGAAAATTATTCGAGATTAAAATATCATACAGAATAGGACTGCATAAAGCTTTTTATTAAAAAAACAACAAATTACACAGACTATTTGTGTAAGGAAACAATAAATTAAAGCTTTAATAACAACTAATACAATTAATGGTAGACGTTTCGGCTCATGCCTTCATCAGTACAAAAACAATAACATGTACTTACATATATATATATTAAAATTAAAACATATTAGTGTATATGTGATAAAATGAAAAGAAATGAAAGACAAAAATAAAAATAAACACGGACATAGAATATAAGAAAAAGGAGGAAGTTGAAGTATCTAAAGTAACAGTGAAAACC
Source organism: Radix auricularia (assembly GCA_002072015.1). Taxonomy (NCBI): domain Eukaryota; kingdom Metazoa; phylum Mollusca; class Gastropoda; family Lymnaeidae; genus Radix; species Radix auricularia. Next base: position 190,445 of record MUZC01000235.1, on the reverse strand, counting down.
ACAACGGGAAAACGATTTTGCAGTCAGGTAAAATTGTGGATTTGGTTAATTCCATATGGAGCCAACGTACCAAATCGTTTTATGAGTCTATTTTCCATGTGGACTCTATCATGGGTATTGGTTGCATATAGAATACCAGTAACTACAATATCCAAAATGCCATCGTGGTCAACACTGTTAAAGTGTTTAGACACAGGACACTGAGCCTGTTTATTTATATTGTACAGGTGTTCTCTAAACCGATCTCCAAGACGACGACCTGTCTCACCCACATAAATTTTTTTACACCTCTTGCAAATAATTGCATAAATCACGTTGCGACTGGTGCAAGTGAATCCATCTTTTATTAAGAATTGTTCAAGAGGGAAAGAAATTTTGTTAATTTCAACCACATATGGACAAGTATTGCAACGGTTACGGTTGCAACCTTTTGTTCCAATATGTGCTTTCATTGTGGGAAGGTGACTTCTTACAAGTATGTCTCTGAGGCTTTTATCTCTCCGGAAAGCAAAAAGAGGAGGTTTTTTGAAGACCTGCTGAGTTAGAGGGTCAGCCATAAGGATTGATCGGTTTTTGAGAATCACCTGGCGGGCCTTAAAATTATGGGGATGGAAAGTTAAAACAAATTTGCATCTATCACATTGATCGTGAACAGATGATGTAAATGTGTCCTGTCTGGTCATGCCTTTAATTCTATTGACAGCTGATGTTAAGATTGTTTCCGGGTATGACCTCCTTCTAAAAAAGTCCAGCATCTCATCACTTCTTTCCAAGAAGTCTGCCTCATCACTGCAGAGTCTTTTAAGTCTTAGTAGTTGTGAAAATGGGATAGAGTTCCTACA
>MUZC01000235.1:127377-184137 GCA_002072015.1 Radix auricularia | reverse complement strand
TGTAGGAACTCTATCCCATTTTCACAACTACTAAGACTTAAAAGACTCTGCACTGATGAGGCAGACTTCTTGGAAAGAAGTGATGAGATGCTGGACTTTTTTAGAAGGAGGTCATACCCGGAAACAATCTTAACATCAGCTGTCAATAGAATTAAAGGCATGACCAGACAGGACACATTTACATCATCTGTTCACGATCAATGTGATAGATGCAAATTTGTTTTAACTTTCCATCCCCATAATTTTAAGGCCCGCCAGGTGATTCTCAAAAACCGATCAATCCTTATGGCTGACCCTCTAACTCAGCAGGTCTTCAAAAAACCTCCTCTTTTTGCTTTCCGGAGAGATAAAAGCCTCAGAGACATACTTGTAAGAAGTCACCTTCCCACAATAAAAGCACATATTGGAACAAAAGGTTGCAACCGTAACCGTTGCAATACTTGTCCATATGTGGTTGAAATTAACAAAATTTCTTTCCCTCTTGAACAATTCTTAATAAAAGATGGATTCACTTGCACCAGTCGCAACGTGATTTATGCAATTATTTGCAAGAGGTGTAAAAAAATTTATGTGGGTGAGACAGGTCGTCGTCTTGGAGATCGGTTTAGAGAACACCTGTACAATATAAATAAACAGGCTCAGTGTCCTGTGTCTAAACACTTTAACAGTGTTGACCACGATGGCATTTTGGATATTGTAGTTACTGGTATTCTATATGCAACCAATACCCATGATAGAGTCCACATGGAAAATAGACTCATAAAACGATTTGGTACGTTGGCTCCATATGGAATTAACCAAATCCACAATTTTACCTGACTGCAAAATCGTTTTCCCGTTGTGGTTTTCACTGTTACTTTAGATACTTCAACTTCCTCCTTTTTCTTATATTCTATGTCCGTGTTTATTTTTATTTTTGTCTTTCATTTCTTTTCATTTTATCACATATACACTAATATGTTTTAATTTTAATATATATATATGTAAGTACATGTTATTGTTTTTGTACTGATGAAGGCATGAGCCGAAACGTCTACCATTAATTGTATTAGTTGTTAATAAAGCTTTAATTTATTGTTTCCTTACACAAATAGTCTGTGTAATTTGTTGTTTTTTTAGAAAATTATTCCCACAGTCCACAGTTTTGAAATACTGATCTACAACCACTAACTAAAAACTTTTACCCAAAGTTTAATAACTAATAATATACAGTATCTATAAATATAATTCTCTTCATGGTCCAACAACAGAATTGCATTTATTTTACAGTGTAGTGGTTATTACATTCGCCTAATTTGCGGAAGGGCGTAGGTTCAAGCCCCAGCTGAGACATTGCTTTTTTAATTTTTAAAATTTTTTGTGTTTGTGAGGTTGTGCCCATTCATTTCCCACTTTTCTTTCGAACATTGGCATAATAACTTCATGCTCTCCGTTGTGCTCAGGGACAGAAAAGTAATCACACTCACACTCTCCTCAACAATTAAATACTTTCATAAAATGTCACCCGTCACTAAATCATTAGCGGCGTATGCTACAGCCTACAACGTGGGTCGGCTCGTAATTGATATTTAAGTTTTAGACTAAGGTTGTTAAGACCGCTAGTTTTTGAGGACCGGCTAACCGTTCAAAAAAGACCGGTTAATCGGTTAACCGCTCGTCCTTATATCACTTGAGAACTAACAAGAGGACTCATAGTTCACTGTTCTAAATAAGAGGACCGGTTCAATCGTTCGTTAAAGTTAGTGAGGTATTTTTCATTAGTTTCAAAAACCAACGCCTCGCCCCGCCCGCTGTGACATCATGTTCCCCTCTCTTGTGTGTGATGCCGGTCAACACGCGTATTGAAATTAATAATGATAAAAAAATTATAAAGCTTACGGAGTAAACAATGATGATAAAATGGAATTTATTTTTAAAAAACATTATTTTTCAATCGTCACTCGCCAGAATAATTGAATTTTGCGGCGCACACATTCCTCCTCCCCGTTTTTTCTGTTCAAATAGGGTTTGAGCTACACTCGGCGTACTATTAATGTGGTAATCTTACGTCAAATGCCTTTGACTATCAGGAAAACTGTCACTAAAAGACCAAACTCGAATTTGTGGGCCCGGAATCTTTGCTACGTCTTTCAAATACCTCTCGTAATATAGGTACATGTACTTCACTAAGCGGCGCACGCAGATAAGTTTTTTGAATGCCTGAAACAGACTATAAACCGGTGATCAGAAAATGCAGATAGGTCACGGGGTCATATGCTTTTATAGCTTTCTTTGTCTTTATAAGAAACAGACTATAATTAATTTAAATAGAAACAGCCTCGGCCTTGACCGTTGTTGACATCAAACGCGCACTGTGTTAGCTCTCGTACAGTACAGTGCCTCAATAACTAAGCAAATTAAAATTTTAAAAATAAATCATGCCTTAGCATTAGCGGAAGTAAACTAATAGTGATGACTTGTACGTTTATTTATATACCAGAATATGAAGAAAACGAATTTGAGTCACCGTTAGTCTCGTATGCTGCCCTGCATCTTAACCGTAACGCAACAAAAACAAACTCCGGGTAGTAAGCTAATTACGGGCTTATTGAAGTTGCAGTTAACCGGTCCTTATTAAAGGGACCGATCCTGATCTGAGGACCGGTTAAGGTTAACTAATTAACCGGTAACAACCTTATTTTAGACCACTGACTACTAAATGGTAATTAATTTCACTGTTGTCGGTTGAGTCAAATAAATGCAAATAAAACAAATATAAATTACGACAAAATTTAGTTACTAAAAGACAGTGTCACTGTAACTCATGGGCTACAACCTATAACTATGAAACTTTAATATTGAACAAAAAATATCCAACATTATTTGAAAGGTAATGAGTAAACCGTGCGGATAATTGCTAAGCCACTAAGCCCAAGCCTTTAACATCTTTTGAGTAACTGGAATCTTATAATAACTTATATTGCTATCAATGATAGTAATAGTAATTGTATCAATTTTAGCAAGTGTCTGAGCGTACTTGCATACTGTTCATTAGTTAATGATTTATCATTGATTTACTAATTAGTACTACGGATTTAGCTGTTATAAAACTATTATTAACTGTTTCAGTGAACTCAACTTTGTATAGTAAAGAATGCAAAAGTGAAAGACTATATATTGGTATAGCATACAAATTTAAAAGTGAGAGTCAGTAAGAGTAAGTTTAACAGTGACAAGCAGAATAGATAACACAGGCATGGGGTGGGAGGAATAATAAATTTTTTCTAGAAATAAGCCTGCTGGATTGTTCCCAAGCATCTTCACGTTAGTTAAAAAAAAAAAAGTAAGACTGTGTCAGGATCCAATCCGCTTACCAATAACTTAACAACTCCTAGTAGACTAACCACTCACCTGGAGAAGCTGATGTAAACAATCGTTGTTTTACAATTATGTGTAATTATAATTCATTGGACATAAATCAAGTTTTATGGCAGGGCTACTTAAAATTTCTGTAATCATGAAATTGTAATTAGTATTAGACTGTAAATTACACATATTAGCCTAAATCTAGTGACATTTTTTATACACCGGGCGCATTTTTTCTTCAATGTGACCAGCTGCTAGAGTATGCATGTGCCGACGATCCATGCGAATAATACTGGAAATTAACTCTTAAAATCGCAAAGCGTTGTAATGCGTCTCCGCCCGCTATCCTTAAAGCGTCCTAATGCGTGCCTAGATACTACTTTCGTTAGAAATGAGATCTCGTTCTTCAATGCTTGAAAAATGATGTATTCGGCTTCTGGCAATGGCGGCCATTGCCCCGCTAGTGTTATCACTCAATTCGCTATGTTTTTTGGTAGTTTGGACGGGTTTTTTTCAAAGTTACGTTTTTGCTATACTTTATAATTAAAATAATAGTATTAAACTACAGGTATATATTGATTTAAACTCAGTACAGTCTTTTGGATGCATAAAATAACCATTCTTAGTCTAAAAAATGAAGTCAGGATGACAATATTATTATAAATGGATTTTTACGCAAATTTTTTAATTTCATAACCAGTTGATCGTAATACGGGAAATCCTTCCGTAATGAGGCGGAAGTTTATTGAAAAGCCTTATGCGACTTTAAGAGTTAAACACACGGCCAAAACCTTGTGCAAAATCACTTCGATATTATTTCACAGCGAAGTTTAATTTTCTTGTGAGAACTTAACATTTTTAATTTATTAAATGAATTAAATGCATTATTATATGTTGTCACTATATTTTAGCTATTACAGCACTGATTTGTAAGTCTTATTGATTTCTAAGGCATTTTTTCAGCTCTCTACAAATGATACATAATCAGTTCATGATACATCCAATTTGTTTATCTTACACCCTGCTTGCCAGATTTTTTTACCATGCTTAAATAAATTTACTGACTGAAGATATTTTAAACTCTTATTGCCCCAGAAGGTTTTCAATAAACTTGCTCCTCTGTCCCGAAAGGATTTCCCATATTGCGATCAACTGGTTATGAAATTACAAAAATTGCATAATATGCATTTATATTATTATTATTACACTGACTTCATCTTTTAGTATTAGAGTGGTATCCAAAAGTCAGTCTTCAGTTAAATACTATTTTACCTGTAGTTTAGTACTATTATTGTTATAATAAAGTATAGCAAAATCACATCTTCAAAAAAAAAAAAAAGAGTAAAAACTACCAAAAAAACTTTGCGTATCAAGTGATAACACTAGCGCGGGCAACAGCAGCCATTGCCAAAAGTCAAATGCAACATCTTTCAGTCATTGAAGAGTTTTTATTTTCTGTGATTTTGTTTCTGAAGAGAGTGCTATCGAGGTGCGGATTACAGTGGTTAGGGGCATTAATAGTTAAAAGGTATATTTCATCTATTTTAATGTTTTTAGTAGATCAATAACTATTTTAAAGAAAATGTATTTTGTTACTAGATGTTTCATTCTAATTTTGTTTGTAAGTGATAAAATTTCATTTGGCTTCTTACTGTAGCAACCTACCAAGTAGGGTGATAAATAAACAAAATGGTTGCATCACATTCCAGCTATTTTTTGTTGAGAGCTGAAACATTCCTGAGAAATTAATAAGACTTATAAATTAGCACTGAAACAGCTAAAATACAACATATAATAACAAAAATGCATTTAATAAATTAAAATGTAAGATCTCAAAAGAAAATTAAATTTCCCTTTGAAAAATATATGTGTAGAAACTGTAGGATTACCGGAAAGGTTATAGTCAGAGTTTAGTGATTCTTGTTGAGACTGCATACCTGTTAAAGTTTTAACACTGGCTGATTTGTCTTGAATGCAGGTTTTTGGACACCCTTGTCCCTGTTTTAGAATATTTAGCTTATTTCAAATTAAAATTAAAAAGTGTAAACAATGATAAATCAACTTCTTATTTAGTTATTTAGCTATTACTATTACCAACTGCTAACATTATTGCCTAGTTCTTTATCATGAAAAAAACCCTAAGAGAAGTGTTTTGATATCTGCTTTGTAATCCAAAATAAATTATTTTGTTATTGCTATTTTTATATCTTTTCAGATTCAGAGGATGTCAAAAAGAAGCTTAGTCATAGACAGAAAGAGCGGTATGAAAATTGTTTATTAATAACTTTAGAGCACAAACCACAGACTAAACCTTATTAGTTGTGAGGGGCAGTGAATAAAATAAATAATAAATTCAATCCTTAATTTAATATGATGTGAAATATCAACATTAATATGCAGACCTGCCGAGCATTTTGATTAGTCAGAATAATACAGATATTTTACCCCTCATTTCCCAATCATCTGACAAACCCCTAAAAATTAAGATTTTCTGACCATTAATATTTGTCACAGTGCACTAACGTCCCTACAGATTCGTTTGGTGGCATTTTGGCAAGTCTGAATATATAATAAAAAAAAGAGTCATACTAAATATCACAAAAGCTTAATGAATTAACATGCAAAAGCTTGCAATGCTAAGAGGAAATCTTATTTAAATTAAATAGACTAGATGACCTTTTAGTTATTTATACTTGTATTAAAGCTCATGTGCACATTTAAAATTTTTTTTTTCAAAGACTTAAAAAGAGACAGCTGAAAAAAGATGCACCAGCCAAGACTGGAAAGAAACGTAAAGGTAAATCATATGTACTTTGAAATTGCCAGCACTGGAAATAGTTATATTATTACCTTATAACTGTGTTGGTTTAGGGCACAGCTCAGCGAACAAGGGTACATTATCCCATTTGGGATAAAAAGGGAACTCTTGTGGGTAATGCAGTTTTATTGGAGGCTTATAAAATCTGCTAGAATCCTCTCCTTTGGGGATAACTGGATAACATCATCATACAATTTTGTCTTTTCAAGCAAACAAGTTTGCCAACTCCTGATGTAGTCCATAACATCTCTACTTATTCAAAGAACGTGGTGAATATGTATGATAAAAATTTCAAAATGATTTAGATAATAAAGGTTTCAACAATTCAAATATTTGTTATTTTGCAGTAAACTCTACAAGTAATAATGCTGGCCAACATGGTGCCAAGAAAGCAAAGGTATGTTGAGCTAGTTGTTGAAAGTTGTGGTTGTGAGTGTGCCCTATGTTCACTGGATGGCTAAGCACTATCTCACAGACTGTCACTTTGTGCTAAAATGCAAATAACCACTGCAGTTATATGTCGATGCAAACTCTCTTTTTTACTTTAATTCAATATAAATAATCGATAATAGAGTCGCAACAGTGGTATGTTTATTATCCAATATAAAAGAATATTTGATGCTTTGGGCTGACTTAGTCTGTCTGTCATAACATAGTGCTCTTTCACTAAATAGTCCTTCATCAACCTATTAACCATCTCACACGGTGAACAAATTTCATAAACATAATTTTTTACAATGATAGATTAATAAATGGACTATAACCCGGAGGCTATAACTCATTTTTTCACTTCAAAGGGGGTGATTTGTTAACAGTGAATCTTATACCTTTGATATTAGTAAGAAAATGTAATGACATTATTATGTAAGACTTTTAGAGGAGCATCCACACTCAGTTTATGTAATACTTTGAATGTATCTGTTAATGCATCCTGAGCAGTATAATGTTTTTATTTTCAGGTGTTATTTGACAGTGATGGAGATAATAGTGGAAGTGGCTCAGAATCATCTGAAATGGAAGAAGATGAACAGGTTACTATTTTTGTTTTATTTTATGCTGTAATTTGAGTATTCTTCCTTCAAAGGAAACTGAAATAAATATGGCATCTGAGAGATATATTTGTTTCTTTAAGTCAAGTATAACGTTTGCTTAATATTCAAAAAATTCTTGTTGAGGAACATATTAATAGAATAAATTCCTGTTTTTTTAAGTTTTATTACATTTGGTATTCCATAAAAAATATTTGAAAATAAGTGAGGAGATAGTGGTTGTGCTGTAGATCAGAAAGTAATATGCACACATTGTGAATGCTATAAGATACATTAAAAAAAAAAACTTTTGCATAGATCAAACTTTTAAATACTGGGATCACTTTGCACTTTATATTTTTATATGAAATTTTCCCAATGTACTTCTTCTAATAACTGATAAATTTCACTGTCATCTTGTTTTTTAAAATTGTATGTCATTATTCCAGGAGATGGAAGTTGAAAAAGAATCCAAGGCATTGTTGGAAAAAGAGAAAATTGATACGTAAGCTTCTAAAATTATTTCTTATGTAAATTACGAGGTACACTAACAAATTGTGTGATTAAAACAATAATTTTGTTTAATATAAAGCTTTCTAATAAACATATACATTTGTAAATGTTTCGACCAATGCCTTCATCAGTAAAAATAAATAAACACAAGTATTTAAATAAAATTTACCCTATATTATCTACAATACCATGAAAAAGTAATTAAGTAGATTGAAAAAATAGAGAGAGAAAAAAAGATGTGCTTGAAAAAGGTTTTAGTCACTTAAAATTGTGAATTTGATTCAGATCCTATGGAGCCAATATACCTAATCGTTTTGTTAATCTATTTTCCTTATAGAGCATAATGGGGATATTCCTTGCATATAGATTGTCAGAAACTGCAATATCTAAAATCCTGTCAGAATTAGCAGTGTTGAAGTGTTAAGAGACAGGACATAGATTCTGTTTATTTGTATTGTTAAGTTGTTTTCTAAACCAATCCCCAGCAATGACTTGTCTCACCTATTTAAATTTTTTTTACACTTCATGCAAAGGATCCCATTAATCAGGTTGCTACTTTTGCAAGTGAAACCATCTTTTATTTTAAATTTAACAAGAGGGAAAAGAATGCTATTTCTATCACATAGAACAAGTATTGCAACAGTTACAGTTGCAACACTTTGTGCCAATGTGTGCTTCAACAGTAGGAAGATGACTTCTTACCGCATATCTTAAACTTCCAGCTAAAAAGAAGATTTTTGTCAGTTGTGCATGTAAAATAATCGGATTACTTTTTATGTGATCACTGAATGTAATAAGTAATAAGAAAATATTTTCTCCTTCAGAGAGTTGGCAAAAGCAGAATTGATGCTCAACATTGAGTCACAAGAAAAGTTTGTTCTGCCCAGTGGACAAGAGGTGGAAAAAGAAAATATCCTTTTAAAAGATTGACAACTATTTTTATACTCATCAAATAAATAACCTACCAAATATACTAGTGTATAATTCACGAACTTTAAGTCTGAAACTTAAATTTTAAAATGAGAGTTGACTGATCCACAGGTTGGTGATAAATTTAATAGTGCATATTTATGTGCTCTGACTACAGGACAAAGTTGTTACCAATACCGCTAGTGCAGGTACAGAGCACAGTTAACTAATAGCTGGCTGGGCGTATTCACTGCTGGTGCAAATAAGAACTATATGATTTTTCTATAATCTGTACATAGGCAAAATTTCACAAAAGTGTAAAAATTGCAAATTTTTAATACCCAAGTTTTATCATCCAGTTATCTGTAGGTCATAGCATATTTCATAATTGTTGATCAAAAAGCTACCTTTGACTTATAGACAAGATAGACTTTATAGACTAGTAAATACGGTAGTTATAAATTCAATCTGCTTTTAAAATAAAGTATTTATTTTCAAAGAATATGCACATTATTTTTCAAATCTCAGTTGTGGACTTTCCATTATCAATTTAAATTGAGTCAATGGAACTAAATGAATGGAATGAAATCTGTTGAAATTAGTTGAAATGAGTTATTGAAAACTGAATTTATTTTATCCTTAATGCTAAGTACCAATGCTACCACCAGATCTGGCAATCTTAGATAATAGAATTGCCCATATACGACATGTTCTCTCTGACTTTAACACACGGAGGGAGGCTGGAAGGTAAACAAATTATTCAAACCTGGAAATACAACACAAAGAATATCTAATACAACACTGAGATAGACATAGAAATAAAAACACTTTGTCTTATTCCAAATGCAAGAACAAACACTTAAAAATTCTAATTTTTCCCATCTGTAATTTGGATGTGGGATGGGTTGCCTGAGGAAACCAGGAAAACCAACATTTAAAACTGTTTAAAAAATGCATAAACCATGGATAATAGCTGAATGCAATATTCTTCTGTATGCTTGGTGTGTTAAACTGATTTTTTAAAATACACAATTGGTTCCTTCACCTTCAATTTTCTGGGAAAATTTTTGTGCTATGTTACAACTTCTGACAAAAATTCAAACATTAATTTTGCGTAATTATTAGAAGAGAATTATCAAAACTTAAATAATATTAATAGCTTGAAAGAAGATTGTTCCAAAATTATCTTACAAACAATAGAGTTAATATTTAACTTAAAAGTCTAATTTATTTTAACTTGTTTTTACATTTCATGTTTAAAATGTAACAGCTGATCTTCTTCTCAAATTTAGATCCAGACAAGAATACAGAGATCAGTTGGTTAAAGATCTGTGTGCTCGTTTTAACTACAATGAGTTCCTCATGTCCAAGTTGTTAGATCTTTTTCCAGTAGAGGTAAATAATTACAGCAGCTTCAGTTAATTAAAGAAAATTCTACAAATAAATATTAATTATGTAAGCTTATTGCATAAAGTAAAATGGTATATCCCCTTTTTACATGAATCCCCCTCATCTGCAAATCCATATTTTAAACAAATTTGACTTGATCTGTACTTTTAATAACCAGCATAGATTAATTGAAAACGTTCAGTGTGATATATTTTCACAATAATACTTGTATATTAAATAGGGCTGTTATCGATTAAATTAAATTTAATAGTTAACTTTTGAAAAATTACCGATTAATTAATCGATAATTTTGTTAAAGCTAAAAATAAAGATGTATGACGTCATTATACTGAAAATTTCAAGGGAAGTAATAAAAACAGGCAATTGATTTTTATTTATTGATTTATTTTTAAAACATAGTTACCAATAAAAAAAAAAGTTAAATAACGTACTAAAGTTTAAGCACTCGGATGAAAATTTCAAATTAATTTTTAAAATATAGAAATAATATAGCTGTATATAATTTGTTTGATGTGTAACAAAAACATAAAGTTCATATTTTTATCTCAAGTTATGATTTTTTTTTCTAAGACCTCATGATCAATTTTCTCATTGTTGTTTTCTTTCACATTGTGTGCCCTTTTATGACATTTTTAAATTGCCTATAATTGAAGTATCTAATTTGATTCAAATTTTAAAAAATAAATAATATTGTTAGGAGATATATTTAAATATAAATAGTTCAATATAATGTCAATGAATTTTAATTTTGTTATCGTTAATTAATAAAAAAAAAACATTTTCCTTATAAAACAGGTTATTTTAAAGTTTACACTTTCAAAAACTCCTTTTTAAATGGAGACATTTTTACGTAAAAAATAAACTATTATTAATTAATTAATTATTTTTAAGATAAATTGAGAAAAATGTTAAAAAACATTTTCTTTAAATTTAATAGCTATTTTATTGATTAAAATAATTTTAATCGATAAAGAAAATTACCGATTAATCGAGAAATTAATCTGTAATTTTCGCAGCCCTTATATTAAAACATGCTGATTTTATTTGTAACCCAATAGTTTCAAACACTGTTAGTTTATGCTCTATTAGATTTATATTAGATTTTATAATAGTTGCATTAAAAATGACTTCTCAAACTCAAGAAAGCAGATTTAATGAGTAAGTATCTTTAAATAGAATTCTGTTTTTCTTGTTTATTTGTGTGTAGATAATGGACTTTTTAGAAGCTAATGAGTATCCTCGACCAGTGACCATCCGCACCAACACACTGAAGACTCGGCGGCGGGATTTAGGACCGGTAATCAGTATTAAGTTTGTTATAGTAGACTAAAAAGAGAACAGCATCTTATAAAGTAGTTTATTAAATTATAAATGAGTGTGAGATATTTTAACATGTACAATTTTGCTGTAATACCTTTGTTTAATTTGTGAATCTTTATAAGGTTTTAATTGACCGTGGAGTAAATGTTGAACCCATGGCCAGATGGAGCAGTGTAGGCCTCACAGTTTTTGACACTAAGGTTCCATTGGGTAAGCTCAACAGATATGGGATTGGATGATAGAATAATTGCTGCTTTAGTAATAATAATAATAATAATAATAATGAACTGATAATTTATATAGCAATGTACTCCAGCAAGCAACTGGGCTCACAGCACTTCTCATAAAAATAGTTACACACATGTAATTATCAAAGTATTCAATGTGAAACATTCATATCCTAACTATAACATATGATGACAGTACACATAAGCTACGCTTATTGTTTAAAGAAATATTTTATTGATATTTATCAACTCTTTTTAGAGCCCACAATAATATCCATTATTGACAAAATTTGAGGGCACTAATGTCCAAGCACAGTATACAAAGTTTTGTATAGCACGCCATCCAAAATGTTTTTGATTATGATTAAAGGGGCTACACCAGAATACTTGGCTGGACACTATATGCTACAAGGCGGAGCAAGTTTTTTACCTGTGATGGCATTGGCACCTCAAGAAAAAGAGAGAATCTTGGACATGTGTGCAGCCCCTGGTGGAAAGTCAAGTTATATTGGTATGTAGTTCCTTAATGCCAATTTTTTAAAAATAAAATCTATATTAAAATACTTTAATCACTAGCAATTGGTTATATTAATTGATCTTGACCAAAAGTGGTATATAAAAACTTGATAGCTTTTATTAAAATACCATGGAGAATTGAACTCCTAATATCCAGGATTTGGGCCCCAAATGTTTTTTCTCTTGTGAATGTTTGAGATTTTATTCAAAATTAAATTTTACATGATCTTTGATAAATATTGATGATATATATCCATCATGTACCTGATTAAAATGAACAGGTTTTTTCAAAATTTACATCCTGCATCATCGTTTGGGACCAGGGTCCTTATTGTCGTTTTTGCTTTTTTAAGCTGTAAAAAAAAAGTTTAACTGTTAGCCACTAGGTAAATGAATGGATATTGACTAAACTTGGTATATAAAAACTTTATAGCCCTTATTAAAATACTTTGGGGAATAGATTTTCTAATGTCCAATCCTTCAGGGCCAGAGGCCCAAAATCTTTTTTGTTAAACGTAAGATTTTATTCCCCATTCCTTTTTTACACAGTCTAGACAAATATTGATAAGATTTCCATTTTGCTCCAAATTTTGATGTAAAGGTGTTTTGAACTTTACATCTTGCACCCCATAGGTTTGGGCCCTTAATGTTGTTTCTGTCTTATATTAGCAACATAAATTTTTTTTCATCAGATTGTTTTGACATTTTTGAAAGTTGTTGAAGGGGCGCAAAATATCTTATTTTCCTAAAATATAAAAATTTACTGGGTTAACAGATGGATCTTGACTAAATTTGGTACATATTACTTGATAACTCATATTAAAATACTATGGAACAGTGAACTCATAATTTCCATTGTTTTTTGGCCGGGGTGGGGGTTGGAGGCGGCTAATTTTTAAAATATTTTTCATTTTAAAATTATTTTTTTGTGTGTGTGTTTTTGTTGTAAACTTTTAACTATCTTGAAATATATCAACACACAGATCCATCATGATCCAGATTGCAATATATAGGGATTTTGAAATTCACATCTTGCACCATATGGGACACTGGGGCCATTTATGGCTTTCTTTAAAGCTATATGAGCTTTATAATTATTGTTTTATTCAACCTATTCCCCCCNCCCCCCCCCCCCCCCCGATTGATTATTTGATAAGTTGTTGAATATAATGACAATACATAAAAAAATTATATTTTGGAAAGGAACTCTTTATATCATTCTTCATGTAAGCTTTTTAAAATATTATTTTATATATCTGATTACCATGAAAATTGGGAATTATTTTAGAACATTTCTGCAAAGGTTTTTAAAGGTACCACTCATTGGTTTGTTTGAATTTATTCCATTATACTGATATTGTTGCAAGGCGCATGGGTCACCTTGGTATATAATAAACATGAACCATTAAATGATCCCTTGAAACACAGCTGCCCTGATGAAAAACACTGGTTTATTGTGGGCCAATGATGCAAACAAAGACAGGTGCAAGGCTGTTGTGTCCAATCTCCACAGGATGGGTGTCATCAACAGTATAGTTACAAACTATGATGGGCGGGCCTTACCAAAGGTATCAAGCCTATTTGTCATTAAATTATTCCAGATAGATGACTTTATCCTATTCCTCTCTAAGGGGAGTGGCTAGTTTTCAAGGCAGGGTTTTGGTTAAAATGTTGTTTAATTAAATATCTAATTTTATCATAAACTGAAAGGAAATTAAAACACCAGTTTAAAAAATCAAGAGAAATAAACACACATTAAATTTCATCCCTTCATAAATCATCATTTAAAAGTATACAAAAAAGTGTAGGATGATTTCTTTCTTGAATGTCAAATATCTTTTTCTGTTATTTTATTTTATTTTAAAAATATTTTTATGAAAGGTATTTCACAGTTTTGATAGAGTTTTACTGGATGCACCTTGCAGTGGCACAGGAGTTATTTCTAAAGATGAAGCTGTCAAAATAAACAAGGTAAAAGTTGTTCTTTAGTCACATCACTGGTTATTTGTGAAAGATGTGAACAGGGGTGCAGAGTTAAACATTTTTTACAAGTAAGAGTGGCTACCCTTTATTTTTAAAAAAAAAATCATTGAGGACTTGTTAAAAACTATTCATTTCTCATATAATTATTTTATTCCAATAGGATGAGAAAGACATTTTAAGATGCTCTCACTTACAAAAGGAACTGCTGCTGGCTGCCATAGACTCGTGTAATGCCAACTCTAAAACGGGAGGCTTCATTGTTTACTCAACCTGTTCAATATTGGTGAGTTTTTGACTTGCTCTCTCTGGCTTTGTGACATTTTGGAATTAATAACCTGCTCAATATGGAGACTTACAAGTAGCAAACCATACCTTGGAACAAGTAAACAACTTTGTTTATCTTGGTAGTGTGGTCAGTATATCGGGGGGGGTGGGGGGGAGAACAGATGAGGACATCGAACAAAGAATAAATTTGGCGCGACATGCATTTGCCAATCTGAAACAAGTCTGGAGATCTACATACATCTCTGTCAAAACAAAAGTAAGGATCTTTAACACCAACGTTAAAACAGTACTACTTTATGGATCCGAAACATGGCGAATGACAGAGATAACAAAAAATAGACTCCAAACCATTCTTTATTAACAGATGCCTCAGAAATATTCTTAAAATAAAATGGTTCGACAAGGTCAAAAACTCCAAACTGTGGAAGAGGTGTGAACAAAAGATAGTAGAACAACAGATTATGGAAAGGAAGTGGAGATGGAATGGACACACCCTTCGTAAAGATAACAGCAGGGTGAGGCAGGCCTTAGATTGGAACCCCCAGGGAAAATGCCAACGAGGAAGACCAAAGCGTACATGGAGATGGAGTATGTTAGATGATGCTGGAAGAACTGGAAAGACCTGGGGAGAATTGAAGCGACTGGCAAGGGACTGTGCACAGTGGCGAGCTTTGATAGAGGCCCTGTGTTCCACTAGGAACCTAAAGGACAAATGATGATGATGATGAATATTGATGAGTCTTTAACTTGTTCTCTCTGGCTTTTTGACAGTAGGAATTAATCCATATTCCTGAACAAGGGAACTTTTCAAATGAACTGTATTTGTTAATATTACTTCTTAATATTTGTTTAATGTGCTTAATATTAATTGATTAAAAATACTTTAGGGCAAATTGATTTGGTTTGAAAAAATATTACGTATTTGTTTTTAAAAAAATTAAGAACTACTAAAATTATTTTAAGGTGCCTTTGAACTACAGAAGTTAACAAGAATTTTATAATTTCTATTATTATCTGTCTGATTGGGGGGAGGAGGATGGAGTTGGCCACTCATAAATGTCATTGAAAGAATCACAATTTATTTAGAAAGGACCCTGTAACCATTTTATATTAAAATGCTTTATCTCATAAGCTGTACTGTTGGGTTGAAAACTAGATGATTTGTTCAATTCCTTAATTTTTTTGCTAACTCATCATTACAAAGGAGAGTTGCTAATAAAAAAAAAAGGTAATGTTGGTAATCAGCTGAAATTCTTTTACATGATAAGAGCTTCCTTCATAATGTTTACATTATTCGAACAACCATTTCCTGGCAATCTTGAAACTTGGTACAGAGAAGATCAGAACTATTTCATACTCTCTATTATGTCTTATTTATCTGTTACAGGAACTCCTTTTATTTTGAAGAAGATTATTGCTTATCCATGGTTTATAACTAATCTCGCTCTTATATTAGCATTTTCAATGTTGAATGATTATGGTCAAAGGCAACCAGTTGAATTCCAGACTGGAAGAATAAGAGTTAGTATGTGTTTGTTCTCGCATACAGAATAAGAACAGTGTTTTTATCTCCGTGTCAATCTGAGGGTTGTATTAGATTATCATTGTGTTGTATTTTCAGATTTGAAATAAATGCCTTATGTATTATTACTACTTTGCTCTTTGTTCTTCTATCCTCTAGTGTTTCAAGATTTAATGATTTAATTAATGGTGTTACTCCTCACATGTCAATTCATTTTTAGGTGGAAGAGAATGAATGGGTTGTGGACTATGCTTTAAAGAAGAGAAATGTGAAGCTTGTGCCTTGTGGATTGGACTTTGGCAAAGAAGGTTTTATTAAGTATGAGAAGACAAAACTTTCATTCAATATTTAAAAAATTAATAAATGAAATGGTCCCTTGCAATCATTTCTCATTGAAAAAAAATGTTTTTTTTTTTTATAGTAAATAACCATAAACACTATAAATGTTTGCTAAGACCATTTTAATTAATGATTGGTAGAGTAATTTTAATTTTGATCTGAAATTTCAGTTTCCAACAGTACAGATTTCATCCCAGTTTGAAGCTAAGTCGCAGGTTTTACCCTCATACACACAACTTAGATGGGTTCTTTGTGGCGAAGTTACACAAGTTTAGCAACAAAATTCCTGGGACAGGTATGTGTAAAATTTATCTAGTTATAGATTGTGTGATAGAAACCCATCTGTTGTGTCAACTTCATGTTATCTTAGATTCATTAGAAAACAATACCCAAACAATAGTGCCAGTGATTTAAATAGCACTGTGATAGCAGTGAGGTAACTCCCATTTTCTAAAGCTTATTGATGAAACTGTATCAATGGATTTTTTTTACATCCACCCCCTTGTCTACCAAATAATTTTCTCTAAAAATAAATTTTTTCTTAAGGAAAGCTTTCTTAAGAAAATAAAATAAATCAAAATACTGAATTCTTTTTTTGTTGAATGATCATTTCTTTTAACTTAAACAGAATGATTTTTTTATAATATAAAAATTATTGTAGACAATGTATGTAGTTTGAGATTTAACCTTTTCAATCATGAATGAAGATATGTTCTGAAAAAAAAAAAAAAGAAAACTTCCAATTATTATTCCCTGATATTTGAATTTCTTTTTTCCAGAGACCAAGGAAGTCAAGAGTGAAAGCAATGAGGCCAGCATGGGTGAAGCTAGTGCAGGTACCATTTGTTAAACTTGTTTTGTAGCTTAGATATTATGGACAAAAGTTAAAAATTATGCTTAAGATTTTCTTTATCTCGGCTAGCCACACCCCAACTCTAAAATATAATCAACTTAATATCCATGTTATGCTCTTGTATTTTTCTCAAAGGAGATAAAGTGCTCAAGGAAGAAGGATCCAGCAGTGCAACTCCTCCTGTGAAACCAACCAAAAATGTTCAGTTGGGACTTGGTGCAACTCCTCAAGCTAAACAGAAAAAAAATGTTCAATTGGGTCGCAATGCAACTTCCCATGCCAAACAAACAAAAAGTATTCCATTAGGCAAGAAAACAAAAAAAACCCCGCTAAATACAAAAAAGAAAATTAATGTATAAATATAAATGAAATAAATTCAAATTGCTTTGATTTCATTACAAGGTTTGTCATTTTTTTAAAAACTGAAGCAAGCACTGCATTTATGAAATAAATGTTAAGGTTATTTAACAATAGAAATTGGATAAGATTCTTTAAATTTAAAATTATTAATCGTATCAATTTAGACAATTTTAAAAGCAACATTACACATTAACACCCTCTATAATTTTTTAAATTCAACATTTTCTTTTTTTACGCTTAGCATGTCCAAAAGTTACAATCAACAATGCGAAGGATTTTTTAAAAATTCTTTATTTAAAAGTAAATTTAAGAGCAATAAAAGATAAAAACTTGTTTTTAAAAAATGTGAAGTTAAGAGGAACACATATTAAAGAGTTCTTATATAAAATTGTTCAAACCATTTAAAATGTTCAATCGAATTCTTAGCATACTTTCTGAGTGTTTTTGCAACAAAAAATATTGTTTTTTCATTTATTGTTAAATTTGACAGTGGTCAACCAAGTTTAGCAATGACTTCTTATCAGCTGACAAGAATAGCCATCACTTTTTATCAGCTCACAAGAATAGGCATAACCTCTTATCAGCTGACAAGAATACCCATAACCTCTTATCAGCTGACAAGAATAGCCATAACCTCTTATCAGCTGACAAGAATAGCCATAACCTCTTATCAGCTGACAAGAATAGCCATCACTTTTTATTAGCTGACAAGAATAGCCATAACCTCTTATCAGCTGACAAGAATAGCCATAACCTCTTATCAGCTGACAAGAATAGCCATAACCTCTTATCAGCTGACAAGAATAGGCATAACCTCTTATCAGCTCACAAGAATAGCCATCACTTATCAGCTGACAGAATAGCCATAACCTCTTATCAGCTGACAAGAATAGCCATCACTTCTTATCTGCTAACAAAAACAGCCATCACTTCTTATTTTCTGTCTACTCAGCCTGCTGCTTGGAGCCTTCTCTTTGCTCTACCAAATTCCTTCCTTTCAGGTTATAAATTTACCGCAGCTGTTAATGAGTTTTATGTATTTACATATACATCTGTATTGAAAAAAAATATGCATTTTAATGTGCTAAATACATAAATATTTTTGGGTCAAAGGTGTATATTAATATGAATAACCACCAATTTATAAGTATATATTATATATAGAAGTTGAAAAAACAATGTACAATTATTTAAAATATTGTTATATAATTATTGATCAAAAATAATGCTATACAACATAAACATACAATTTTCTAGCTTTTCTGATGATTTGTGTGTTCTAATTTTAATCAAATTAAGAATCAACAAGAAATGGAGAATTTTTTTAAAATTCTGCATTTGAAACTATTGCTTTACGGTATTTATACTGAATGGATTGACATGATATACAACCCTTTTGGTTGTATTATATTTATACTTTTTTGTGGGATCCACCCAGAAAACACATAAATCTATTAGCTAGCTTGACAGTAGCTAGCTTGACACTTTGTGTCCACATCTATGTCATGTCAAGTCAGTCAGTGGCTTGTTTGGGCCTGATGGTTTTGAGGAGGTAGGCCAACTGCATCTGCATGTCGATCCTATTCTCAGTGGTTATAATCTTGACGTGGTCGATGACCAAGCTGATGGTCCAGAGCATCATGGACAGACACAACATTAACTGGATGAAGCAGAAGATGAGAGTGAAGTCGATGCTCGTCTTGATGGTCTGGTTACCTTTGATACCTTAGGAAAATAAAAGAATGAAAATATTCCACACAAATCATATCATTCAACACACACTGAACAAAATAAAAATACACAAACATAAAAGTTGATTGATTCCCTTGTGGTCCACAGGCACTTTTAAAAGTCAACAGCAAAAAAAAAAGAGGTGGGGGGGAATGTACAATCGCAAAGACAAAATAATTTTTTAAAATTCTTTTGCGAAGACATTGAGTAGATTACAATAATGAAACCTGCCATTAGGCCTCTGCCTATGTATTTAATTACCCAAAGGGACAAGCTATCACTAGGTACTCCAAACCAATTTTTCAAACTAAGCCAACATTATTTTAGTGTGTTTTAAATGAAAGATCTAAGAATTCTAAGAATGTGGATATTAAATTTATGGCTCTATGACAATGATTAAGAAAGTTATGCAATTTTTAATTTTTTTGCTTCTGTTACTTTTTATGGAGCGTTAAAGAGCCATATTTAGAAGTCATTATCTTCAAATGTATGTCACATGCACTAATTTCCTTTTAAATATTTACAAAATAATATATAGAAAACAAAGACAATTTTTTTCATGAAAGTAAGAACTTAAAATATTAAGTTTTATTGTCGGAAAAATGGCACTTCATCAATTTTTCACATTTTACCAAGGGAGCTAAAAAAAATTGATAATCACTAATTTTTAACAAATCACAAAAAATTAACAAATTAACCCATCTTCTTCATCCATACATCAATTTAAAAGAGAATCTAAGATCTATATAATTATGCAAACAATAAGTTGTTAGGACTAACACATATTTCATAAATGGCAAAATAGTCAAGGGGGGGGGTAAATTAATTTACATATTTTACAAATCTTTAAAGATTTACGAAAAATAATTGATCTCTTTGGCTCTGTGGCAGTGGCGTAGCTAGGGGGGGCGGAGGGGGCGGTCCGCCCCGGGCGGCACTCATCTAAAGGGCGGCATTTTTGGGCATTAATTTGAAAAATAGAGCCATTCCCGACAACAGCCCTTTTTCTTTTGAAGGGCGAAAAATGGCGAAACAAAAATACTCTTAATTTCGAATCTTAATTAGCGGATTCACGCAACATCTGTATAATTACATAGTGGTAGTTATAAATAACGCAAACCCATTCAAAAAGTAAAAATCTCTCAAAAAAGGAATCGATTTGTTTGGAAAATTAAGCGGTATGAGTCACAAATGGCGCTATTATAAGAAAACTGCACAGCAACACCACATCACCGCTGGGCCTAATAATATGTACTATTAATATCACCACGACAGTTTTTGTGTGGAATTGTCGACATTCGCAAAATGATGCACTAACAAGTACCTACATGACATGGTGCTTCAAATATTGTGTTTAACTTGCAAGTAGTAATTTATATTACTGTTTCAGTTTTAGAAAATAATTTTAAGGTAACTTACTAAAAATTAAATGTATTTTGTTTTTATTGCGTTAAAGTAGAGCACATAATTTGTGTTTATCATTAAAATATTGTTATTCATTAAAATGTTACGTCCATCCAATTAAAGCAATGCGTAAATAATTTGAATTTTTATATTTTATGGAAAATCATTAAGATTTAGCGCAAGAACGTGAAAATATTCAAATTTATTCGCTAATAAACATCGATATAACATAAATAATTTCGAAAACGACATATTTCAAAAATTCCATACGTGTTGGAAAAAATTGACACCTGAAGAAGTAACAAGTAAAACGAGATCAGATGCTGGAACTTTACACAGTTCAATGCAATATTTTTTTCTTTTCTATAGTATCTCAATTTGTGGGAACACATTTTCTTTAAAATAAATAATGACAACCCACTTCATGGAACAAAGTTATGTGCTGTTATAGATTATAGGGAGTTGGAGACATCAACTGAACGCCGTGCTGGAAGGAGAATAAGTATGAGTGGAGAAAATTCAAGAGACGGGGTTATATCTTTAGAGCAAGTCGTTCAACGAGAAATGTTTTCATCCATAGATGCAATTATAAAAGAAAGTAATAGAACCAACTGATGAGTTCCATGTCCTTGCAAGAAAATAATCGTGTATAATGCTATCATGTAATCTACTAAATGAACATTTTTACCATAAAATAAATGACTTTATTACCATTGACAAAGAACAGCTCAAATTGAACAAAAAAGGTTCCAGGTTTTTCATTGCTTTCCACAGGGCCAGTCTTTGCAATTGCGGCACCTTATGCAGCTTAGTATGCGAAAATGGATGCGCGGGGCCCATTTGGGTAGGGATAAGGTATAACAATAAGGATAACAAGTGAAAATTTAAGAAAGATGGGGCCTATGAAAGCGTGAACCCACTACGGCCGCATAGATGTATGGCAGTGGCCTAAGACCAGCCAACGCTTTACCTACACTACAAGAAGAGGCTTATGTTAGAAAAACATGGGAGGATGTCCCCTTGATCTTTTAAATATATTAAATAGTATAGATTCTTTACCCAACATTAAATTTTGTTAAGAATGTTTTCAACAATTACCATCATTGTATCTAGTTGTGAAAGGAACTTCTCCAAACTGCAGTTGATAAAAAAAAAATTAGACCTTATCTTTGTTGCACATTGAATTATTTAAGACTAAAAAATCTTGCAATATTGTCNTGTATAAGTATGTTTACATACTAATGTATAAAATTTCCTTGTTTATAAAGGAAATCATATATTTATAAATAAAAAATAAAAGCATATTACTTGTTCATAATTTTCGGTGTAAATTTGGAATATGTTTTTGTCTCATTTCCGGGGTTGGGGGGGGGGGGCTGCGACCTCAATAAATTTCTTGTGGCCTTTAATAAAAGCATCTTATATTTTTTTTAAAATGTGTACTTATAGGTATATCATCTTATTCGGGCTATTTTATTAATGCTTACATAAATATGGCATGGAATGGTTAACATGTTCCACACCTTTTACTTTTACAATGTACTTCCTTTCAATTACAATTATTTATTAATGTTTATTAATTTATAAAAACCATCATACGATTGACTTAAATGGCCGTCCTAAAATGACGTGTCACGATTTTGGCAGAAAATTTACCCCCTGTTCCCCCCTGGTCACAAAAACGTAGACCCCTTTCTTCAATGTGACATCACAAAACCTCCCCCCACCATAAAAGCCGTATTTTCTATTTGAAAATCAGCATGTTTCCAATTTATTTGTTTTTTGTCAATTAAATACTTTCTGTGTAAGGCTGCCCTCTAATATCTTAACACGTGTAAAACCCTGTAAAACTTTATTAAATTAAGTTTCGGTAATCATATATTTAAGTGGAACTTTTATTTAAATTTGAGCGTTTTTATTTGACTTCAAATGTGTGACACCCCCCTCCCCACATGCGTGACGTCATTTATGGACAACCCTAAAAGGGCGGCAAATTGGGAGACCGCCCCGGGCGGCAAAAGCTCTAGCTACGCCACTGCTCTGTGGGCTTGTCTTTTTGGCTAATTATTTTATACATAGAGGCCTACTGACAGGTTTCATAAAAATATGTCAGTTGAAGGTTGATTCAACTGCATTTTTGGATTGAATTTAAAAGTAGGAGACGAAGATCAAACTTTCCAAAAAAAAAAACAACCTTCACAGCTACAATTATCAAACATAAGTACGTAGGTTAGGTTTGGAAATTATCATTATTAGTTTATTGCCTGCTAATTAATCAGTAACATAACATATAGATGGAATTAATCTGCCTACTCTGAAATTTTTTGTTTCAGCCTGCATTAATTTTTTAAATTTATTAAATGACTTCTAAAACCACTTTGAGAGCTCGTACTTACTTCAAAATTTATTTATTAATTAAATCTAACAGTTCTTAGTTCAATTTAATTTTCACTCTTTTAAAAACTGAATACAATTAAATTGAATTGTAATAATTATTATTGATGTGAAGTAAACCCTTAGTCTCAATAAGCATATATTACACTGTAGACAGACTTAATTTGAGGTAGATGAAAATAAGAATATAAGGTAACCAAAGATAAACATAAAAGGAGAGCGTCCACAAATGATGTCACACGATTTTATCCCCATTCACCCCCTCCTCTCATCACACGTGGTCACTAAAAATTTAAAATATGAAACATGCTCATTTTCAAATAAGAAATAGGGCTTTTGAGATTGGAGGGTAGGGGGCACGCAATTCTTTGTTACTCAGTGAGGAAGGACCTATTTCCTTTTTGAAAATGAGTAAACAAAATGAGGGGTAGGACTGCAATCAGGCTTATACAAAATTAAATGGAAAAGACGTAAACAAGGTAAGGGTTAGCCTGACCGGACGTAACAAAACAGCGAACGTTTCGGCAAAGAGCCTTTATCAACGAACATACAATACACAAATAAAACGAAAATAAAAATAAAAAATGCGGTGAAATCCAAAGTATCCAAAAAAGTGAAACTGAGAGATGACAGAGCGAATATATAGGAAAGCAGAAAGTGGGCGGGGTAAACGCCTAGGTGGTTAAAGAAAAGACAATATTCATCCCATGTGGGGCGAGTGTACCGTGATTTTCTATTAATCTGTTTTCAATCTGGACTCTCGTGGGTGTGTTTGTGCACGAGACAATAGCAGTGACTGCCAGGTCCTTGACACCCATATGGTCGCGTCCATTGAAGTGACGGGAGACGGGACACTGTTTATCTTGTGTAATCGCCCTAATATGTTCAGACATTCGGCACGACAAAGATCGTCCCGTCTCTCCTATGTATTTCAAAGGACAGCGCTTACACACAATGGTGTAGACAACGTTGCGGCTAGCGCAGGTGAAACCATCCTTAATCATAAATAGCCCCTTAGGGAAGTTTATCTGTTCGGCTTGCACAACAAAAGGACATGTCTTACACCGAAGTCGGCCGCATGGTATAGTACCCAGATGGTTGGGTGATGTGGGGAGGCGGGTGCGAACCAGAAGATCACGTAGGTTTCTGTCCCTCCTAAATACAATTAGGGGTGGGGTGGAGAATATGTTGTTCGTCTCAGGGTCCGCAAGGAGGATAGCTCGGTTCTTCATGAATATTTCTTTGACTTTGATATTGTGTGGATGGTAAGTAAGAATCAGCTTGCTCCTTTGGTTGGTATCACGGGTGCGTGGTAAAAAGGCGTCGGCACGAGTGAAGTTTTTGACCCGCTGAAGCGCATGTTGAAGTGTGGCTTCAGGATAAGACCTTTGTCTAAAAAACTCCACCATTTCGAAAGCCTTTTCCCAAAAGTCCTCCTGAGATTAACACAGTCTACGGAGTCGAAGAAGTTGAGAAAAGGGAATGGAGACCTTACAAGTTTTGGGATGAGAAGAAGGGTAGTGAAGATAAAAGTGACTGTCTGTGGGTTTGAAGTAGGCCGAGGTGAGGAGGCAATTGACAGAGAGTTCAGAAATTTGGTAGGTGAACCTAATGGATGGGTGGAAGGAGTCAACAAAGTTAATAAAAGTGTCCAGTTCACTTCTCTCCATATTAGTCACCCCGATACCGTCATCTATGTACCTCTTGTAGAATTCAGGGAGGCGACCAGTGTATTCCTGTTCCACTCTGTGTTCAAAGTGGCCCATAAACAAACAAGCATAGCTTGGTCCCATTTTTGTCCCCATAGCGACCCGACTGATTTGGTCAAAGAACTGGCCATTGAACTCAAACGAGTTGAGGGTTAGAACTAATTCAGCCAGCCGTAGTAAGGCGTGTGTGGGTATACTGGGGTGGGGTTGCCTGTCCAAAAAATATTGCACAGCCAGAAGGCCATCATTGTGGGGAATAGATGTATAAAGGGAAGATAAATCAAGGAGGAATAGATAATGTTTTGTGTCTAGAGTGATGGTGAGTGACTCGAATGTCATTTAGGCATGATTGGTATCTTTAATGTATGTAGGGAGTGATGCCACTAAGGGTTGGAAGACACCATCAAGGAATTCAGAAATGTGTTCAGAAGGACACGAACAAGCTGAGACAATGGGTCTACCAGGGTTGCCATCCTTGTGAATTTTGGGAAGCAGATAAAAAGAAGGCTTTCCCAAGTCACTGTCAAAGATGTGCATCCTAGATGCTGATTACTATCTGGGTACTATACCATGCGGCCGACTTCGGTGTAAGACATGTCCTTTTGTTGTGCAAGCCGAACAGATAAACTTCCCTAAGGGGCTATTTATGATTAAGGATGGTTTCACCTGCGCTAGCCGCAACGTTGTCTACACCATTGTGTGTAAGCGCTGTCCTTTGAAATACATAGGAGAGACGGGACGATCTTTGTCGTGCCGAATGTCTGATTATATTAGGGCGATTACACAAGATAAACAGTGTCCCGTCTCCCGTCACTTCAATGGACGCGACCATATGGGTGTCAAGGACCTGGCAGTCACTGCTATTGTCTCGTGCACAAACACACCCACGAGAGTCCAGATTGAAAACAGATTAATAGAAAATCACGGTACACTCGCCCCACATGGGATGAATATTGTCTTTTCTTTAACCACCTAGGCGTTTACCCCGCCCACTTTCTGCTTTCCTATATATTCGCTCTGTCATCTCTCAGTTTCACTTTTTTGGATACTTTGGATTTCACCGCAGCTAAGTTCCTTCATTTTTTATTTTTATTTTCGTTTTATTTGTGTATTATATGTTCATTGATAAAGGCTCTTTGCCGAAACGTTCGCTGTTTTGTTACGTCCGGTCAGGCTAACCCTTACCTTGTTTACGTCTTTTCCATTTAATTTTGAAAATGAGTATGTTTGAAATTACTTTATTGTCATTTTTATTTAGTGTAACGCTGCACCCTAATATCGTTAACACGCATGAAGTCATATAAAACGTCATATTAAATAGACTAAGCAATCATATATTTAAGCGGAACTTTTATGTAAAGTTGCACATTTTATAAAAAATGTGACGTCACAGTTCTTAAACACCCCCATCCTCGTCACGCGTCATCACAAATGTGTGACACCCTCCTCCACTAGTTGCGTGACGCTATTTATGGATGGCCCCTGATAACTGCATCATTGCTTTCACTTCAGTTTTGTCACAATTTATAATTGACATTATTTATCTGAAATTATGTTTTCCCTCTTGAGGAGCTCTACATATAATTTTACCAATGAAAGCCTGCAGGAAACACGACCATGTCGGTCTGTTGGCAAGTGACGCAGCGTTCACAGGCCATGGCTATGAGGGTTCCACGCTTTTACCAGCAATTTTGTTTCCCCAACTGTTGACAGGTACTCATTCGGAGCTGGGTGGACTCATGGAGACCAATGGTCCCAGGAACAAATGACCGGTCTTCACGGAGATTCAAACCCATGACCATCGGGCTGCTAGTCGAGCGCGCATGCCACTCGGCCAACATGCTCCAATGTGTTAGAACAACCGCAAGCAATCAAATGATAGCAAGAAATGTAGACGTTTTTTGAGCTATAAGGTTGGAATGTCAGTGTTAAAAACTTACTGCTAATCCTCTGAACGGCCTGGTAGGTCCGTGAGTCATCTACAGATAGACAAGCAACAGCAGCTCCAGTAATTCTGATGTGGGGAAATTACAAAAATAAGAGAACATGAAAACATCACTTTGAGATTCTGAATAAAAAATCTAACAGTACACACATTATGTACACGTTTCCATAAGGGCATTCGTTTGGAGAGATTTAATATGGATACAAACGTGCTTTCATAGTTACAGTATTATGAGACTGAAATTATCATTTAAAGATATCGTTCAACACCACCCCCTCCCAAAACACTTTCCACACACACACACACACACACAAACTTTATCCGTAAACTGATAATAATCAGATTGAAATTCTGGCATCCTACGTTCTTATGAGAAGGCACATACCATGTTAGCCTGTTGGCAAGTGACGCGTTAGCGTCCACAGGCCGTGTCTATGAGGGGATTATGTGGCACAATGCCCGACTACCTTTGTTTGCCTAACTGGTGCCAGGTGCCCATTCAGAGCTGGGTCGACTCAGGGACACCAATAGCCATAAGGAATACATGTCTACCTTCACAAAGACTAAAACCGGTTACTTTCACTAATACCAGATTCTCCTGTGATACTCGTAATTTAAACGACAGGAGACGCAGGGCTTAATACTGTGGAGGCCCTGAGGGCGAATTGTCGGCACTCAGAGGGACGGGTCCTTTGAAGCTGGACGGGTGCGGCCGAGGAACGAGGCCAAGCTTGGATCCTTTGATATGGCTGGTGACTGACGCCAACCTTGGTTCCTTTGATAGGGACGGCGACTGACCACGGGACTGGACGGGGTGTTAACTCAAGCGTAACACACGGGCCAGCTGGCCTGGGCATGGTAGTCTCGCCAGAGATTGGTTAAGTCAAACAAGCTTGACCGTATGGTAATTTAGGGGCGGAGACAGACGGGTATAAAGGGGATGCACAGACGTACACACGGGGAGTTAGGGAGACACACAGACAGAGGGAGATATGGATAAGGCAGAGTTAGGTACACGAATTTGGTGAGTGTTTCTAAGTTAAAGAATTAAACATGATTTATTTGTACAGTCTGACTTGGAGTTTAGTGATTGATTAATAAGTTAACTAGTGTGTGAACATTCTTCACAATACTTACCCACAGGTCAGATTACCACCTTCCTTGTCTGTCAAACTATAACGAAGGATGTCTGTCTTTACTCTGCTGATTAGAAGCTTGCCGTTCTGCTGTAGAAAACGAGACAGCATAGTTTAACTTGGCGTTAGTTAATTTGTTAGGGCTCATATCATCTTAGGGGGGCCGTCCATAAATGACGCCACGAAATTTTAGTCAAAATTTCATCGGCCACACGTCACAAAAAGTTAGACCCCCTCTAATTTGACGTCACAAAGCTTTGTGCCCCCCTCCTAAAAGTCTTATGTTTTATTTTAAAATGAGCATGCTTCAAATTATTTAATTGTCATTTAAGTATCATATGTAGAGTAATTAAGGCTGCACTCTTATATAGTAGCACACGTGACGACATTCAAAACTGAATTAAATCAATTGTAAGCAATCAAATATTTAAGTGGAAACGTTATTTAAAATTGTGCCTTTTTTCATGTGACGTCATGCACAGTTCTTTAACAACAGCCTCCCCCCCCCCTCATCACACATCGTCACAACTGTATAACTCCCTGCTTTCCCTTTCTTTTTTCATACTTCATATCAACTGTTACTACCCCACACATCACACGGTGACATAGTTTTCACCTACCCACACCGACAGATTAATGGGAGGAGAACCATAAAAGGAAATTCGCCTCAACGAGCAGGTGATGAGCACTTGACCAGTGATGGACATTGTGGTCTCCATGTTGACCGTTGTGGTCGCACTGGGTGGAACTGTTAAAAGACATTGCTATGTCAATGCTTAGAAATGTAAACTTAAATAAAACTTAATTTTTACCAACAGCACTAAAAACAATTAAAAATATGTGCATTGTGAATCCTTCCATCCATCCCTTTGGCACTTTAGCCCATGAGGGGCTTGGACCTGCCAGGGGCGTCGCTAAGGTTGGTGTCACCCGGGGCGGTAGCTCATGGTGTCACCCCTTCATGATTTAAAGGGGGACGTCCATAAATGACGTCACGTGAGGTTACCAATTTTCACCCCCCCCCCCTTTTTTCACCCGCGTCATACTTTGTCACAAAGACGTAAACCCCAACCCCTTGTTCCGCTATGAAGTCACAAAGCTTAGACGACCCTCTCCCAAGCCATATTTTTCTCAATAAAAATTAGCATGTTGCAAATACATATTTTGTCATTTTAATATGTATTTAGTGTAAGTATGCACACGAGTATCGCAACACGCGGGGAGCCATTGAAAACGTCATTAAATAAATTGTAAACAATCAAATATTTAAGGGGACTTTCATTTAAAGTTGCAGGTTTTTTATGTGACGTCACATTTTTAAACACACCCGCCCCCTAGTAAAAAATCGTCACAGATGCGTGACCCCTCCCCTATGGTTGAAGTAAAGGGAGGGGGCTGAGCGGGCTAAAGCCAGGGGCCCCCAATAATTTAAATGTTATCATAATGTATAATAAAGATGGGCCAATGTTTGTATGAATCCCTGAAAATGCCTTGGACAGTCATAAGTCAATGCTTGTGTTATAAGTAGGAAGTATAACAGAGTCTGGGCTAATCTTTGTAAGAAGTGAAGTGCTGCTCATTTTGTGCCGTGTACAGCTTATTCCCTTCACTTGGTTGAGAAACGTGGAGCAGTTGTCTTCTGACAAATTTTTATACCTGACTTGTTGCATCTACTCATCGTCGACAGATATCTCCAAAACACATAAAAGTGATACAAGTTAACAAAGCCTTGTCTGACACAAGATGGTCAGCCCGACATAATGCTGTAAGCAGGGCCGGCCTAAGGGAATTAGAGGCCCTAATTGAAGTGAATTTGGTGGCTTAAAATGTAACAGAAAATTAGAAAAAAAATATATTGAAATATTCTTGTGCGAGGCCCCCATCAATAATGAGACTAATCTGAGGCCATAGATGGTTGCCGGTTTGCTTATGCCTAAAGCCGTCCCTGATGTCAAGTGTGTTTATAACTCATACTATGAGAATATTGTAAAAGAACCTGCAAGTCAAGAAACACGATTTCAACTCCTTGTGGTCTGGGTTACAAGTATCTGTTACATAGCGAACTTTACATTAATATCCATCCATCCTCTCCCTTTACGACCACACACTATTTTCCGTTCACAGCACAAAACACGTGTTTCATACTCAGTCAACTCACTCGTTCATTCCATGTCAATACAACAACACAACACGTCTCTCACAAATATTGCAGCACTGAAAGAATTAGCAACAAACGAAAATCAGCCCCCTGTCTGTTGACTTGAAGCAGAAAGATTTCGGAAGCAACTTAAACAACTTAAAGTCGCTATGTTGAATTTGGGAAACAATTTTAGAGAGATTTCAGAAAACAAAATTATCCCTTCAAGAGCAGAGAATATCTTTGATTTCAGCCAAGTATTTGAAGTCTCTCATTGAGTTTGTTAAAAGACAGCATTTTTAATTTGATTCATATGAAGACAAAAGAAAGGACAAGTCCGTGGGGAAAGCAAGAGTATAAATAATCGACAATAATATAATAGAAGAGAATGTGTCATTTTGATATCACAAAATGTTATTTATGGTAATCATTGACAAACTTTTTGAAGCCCCACAACATCGATTAAGCGAATATAAAGACATCCATTCTGAGCTCAGCAATGACGCCATTCAATGGGCAGCAGCCAAGGTAATGAAGAATATTAAAGTGATTTCGAAGACTGCTTACCTTCACAATTAGTCCAATTTTCAGAACTCTTAAAAAACGTATTGTCCAGCCCCAGCCTTAGGGTAAGGAAAAGGAAGTAGCACAATGCGAAACTCAAAACAAGTGCACAGAGCTGAAAATAAATGTTGCTGCTTTTGAATGAGCTTAATTTCAGTTATTTACAAATGTAGCATCGCACGTCGCATATAGATCTATCTCTCAATGATGACTTCAAACTGCAGCAGAGAGCGATCCTTTTCAAAGTTGAAATGAATACAAAAATGAGTTAGAATTCGTATTGGACAACCATGACTGAATATGCTATCTCTAATTACTATTGAAAAGGAACTTGTAAGCTTATTTAGCTTGACTGACTTGATTGAAAACTTCGCCATGAAGAAAATCGCAAACTTAAGTTGTAGGTTGAAATAATAATAAATATTTTTATAACTTTTTTTTATTTCAAATAGAGAAAACAATTCGTTACCCCAGGAAAAAACAAACGTTGAAAAAAACAAACATTAAAAAATAAAGAATAACGCGTAATATTATTCTTTATGTTGGCTCGTTTGTAACCACGAAACAGCGTAAGTTGGGATGGGACCGTCGTAACCGGGGGACTATTTATATACAAACATGCATATCCATGCTTGCACGTCTTTAATAAATATAACAAAATATTGATTCAAAGACATTGAATTCAAGATTTCCTTCTTAAAAAAAACAACAAAGTGTGTTAAAGCCTAAATGGCTTTAAGTCCAACCTTTTTAAAGATCTCTCTGCTGCGACTGTTTCTTTCTTTTCTTATTTGTTTTAATGTTGTTTGTGTGTTGGAATTTTTTTATTATTGCAAGTTAACTGATTTTTAAAAAATTAAAATCTTTGTGTTTACTTTATATCATCGTATATCTTACTTTCTTTCTAGTTGAAAGAAATGTGTATTCCTTGTTTTTCTAACATAAAATCGAACAGTAAATTTTTTGGCCTTGGTGTCACCCCCCTGATGGTGTCACCCGGGGCGGCCCGCCCCCCCTCACGACGCCACTGGGACCTGCCTCGCCACCTCCTTCCACTCTATCCTAATCAACACCTTTCTTCTCCAGCGTTGGATGACTCGTTGCTGTAGACTGTAGACAATGTCGATACCCTCTAACCATAGGTCGTTTTCCTCAGGGATTTTGGTGTTGCACCCTCCTTGCTCCCCTGCCATTTGTCCTTCTGTGTAAGTGTTCTGCCCAGCACAGTCTGCCCTTTTTACAATTTCTGCCACTACTGCGGGATTCTGGTGGAGACCGTAACATGGTTGATTCGTATTCTTTAGCCGTATTCATCCTTTTTTTACACATATATATATATTTCCATGAAAACTTTCCTCTCCCATGCATGTCCTTAACATGTTTTCTGAAGTTTTTGTTGGGGGTGTATTGTAAATGTCATGTATTAAAGCTTTAAATTTTTTTTTTTTTTTATTAATTTTTTTTTTTTTAAAATACTGAAAAGAAAATGTTTTTACAAGAGATGATGCATTAATACTGTAGATGCGGGTCCGTTCATAAATGACGTCTTGCGATTTTGGCCGATTTTTAACCCCCTTCCCTCTTGTCAGACTTCTTCACAAAAACTTTGACCCCCCCCCCAAGCCGTATTTTCTAATTGAAATTGACCATGTTGCAAATTACTTTTTTTGGTCATTTAAATGTGTATTTAGTATTTAGTAAAGTCTGCACTCTTAATATCGTAGCACGTGTAAGCCATTTAAAACGTCATTTGATAAATTGTAAGCAATCAAATATTTAAGTTGAACTTTTATTTAAATTTGTGCGCTTTGATGTGATGTCACATTTCAAAAAACCTCCCCCCCCTCGTCAAACATCGTCACAAATGTGTGACCTCCCCTCTCCCTCGAGGCACGTGGCGTCATTTATAGACAACCTCTAAGGTTTTACTTCGATTAGTCACAGGTTCACTTATGGAGAGGGTTACACATGTATGCCCTGGAACAAGGATGAGGGGGGGGGAGGTAGACTGTTAGGAGTATGCCAGAGATTGTGGGCTGTATGTAACACCATTGATAATGTTAACGTGTTAAATACAGTCACATTTAAGCTAGATAGTTTCATTATTAAATAAAACTTAGGGCTGTTATCGATTAATTTATTTAATAGTTAACTTTTGAAAAATTACCGAATAATTAATCGATAATTTTGATTAAGCTAAAAATAAGATGTATGATGTCATTTAACTGAAAATTTAAAGGGAAGTAACAAAAACAGGCAATTCACTTTTAAAAAAATATTATTTTGGATAT
This sequence comes from Radix auricularia, assembly GCA_002072015.1. Lineage (NCBI taxonomy): Eukaryota > Metazoa > Mollusca > Gastropoda > Lymnaeidae > Radix > Radix auricularia. The sequence continues at coordinate 151,398 of MUZC01000235.1, read as the reverse complement.
AAGTAGTTCAATAAAATGTCGATGAATTAAAATTTTGTTATTGTTAATTAAGTAAAAACAATGTTTAATTGTTGATATAATTTTCCTTATAAAACAAATTATTTTAAAGTTTACACTTTAAAAATCTTTTATTTTAAATGGAGAAGTTTGTACGTAAAAAGGCAACTATTTTTAATTATTAATAATTGTTTATTTATTGATAAATCACCACCGCAGTAGCAAGTGTTTTCCATAATTTTAATCGCTATTTTAACTATTAAAATAATTTAAATCGATATTTTTTACCTATTAATCGATAATTTCCACAGCCCTAAATTTGATACTTTATATAGCGCAGTAACCCAGAAAACAACTGGGCTCACAGCGCTGTGCATAAAAATAGCAAGTAACACACATACTTATCAGTTCATTCAATGTAAACCATGATGCATTCATGCGATTTTTAAAATTGAAGTTATCAAATTAATTGCACCTAAAATTTACCATATGCATACAATTATGGCATTAAAGGAAGCATCACTGAGTCTTATATAAATGACCCACTTGTAACATTGAATGACAGAAGTGACTGGTGTATCACTGAATCCTATATAAATGACTTACTTGTAACATTAAATGACATAAATGACTCTCTTGTTCCACTGAATCCTATATAAATGACTTACTTATAACATTAAATGACAAAAGTTACCCTCTTGTATCATTGTCCACGTATACAAATGACCCACTTGTAATAATGAATGACAGCAGTGCCTATTGTGTCATTGAATCCTATATAAATGACCAACTTGTAACATTGAATGACAGTAGTGCTATTGTATCACTGAATCCTATATAAATGACCAACTTGTAACATTGAATGACAGTAGTGCCTATTGTATCACTGAATCCTATATAAATGGCCAACTTGTAACATTGAATGACAGTAGTGCCTATTGTATCACTGAATCCTATAGAAAGGACTCACTTGTAACCTCGAAGCGTGTTTCGTCTTTGATGACGGTGACTTCACTTGGGAGCTCCTCACTAATCGGTCGCGGTGTTGTTGTGGTAGTGGTTGTAAAAGTCGTGTTGCTGGTGGTGGTGCTGGTGGTGTTGCTGGTGGTGGTGCTGGTGGTGGCGCTGGTGCTGGTTTTATTAGTCGATTTTTTGGTTGTTGAAGTGGACCTTGTTGTGGTGGCAGTGGAACTGGTGGCGATATCCGCCGTGGTGTTCTCATCCGTGAAGTTTCCATCGAAGCTGCTGTGCTCGATGGTTGTCAAGTTGCCCCCTGGATTCGATTCATCCTCTTCATAGTCATCTCGATTTTTGCGAAGCAATGAGTGAACGACTGTTTTGTCAAGTTAAAAAAAAATTTTGGATTAAAACTGCGGCTAAAATTGTCAGTTCTGACTTCTGACAAAGATACAGAACTATTTTTAAAAAAAAAAATCTAAAATAACGAGCACCCAAATAGAGAGCAATCAATAAAAAGATCAAGAAAGATATGAAAAACGAAAAAAAAAAAAAAGGATTGGATAGAACAACAATGCTCAGACATAGATGAAATTCTATTAAGGAACAACTCAAAAAAGGCTTACAAAATTGTCAAAGCTTTGGCATCCACCAAACAAGCTCGTATCTCAACAATACAAGGTAAATCCGCAAAATTTATTACAGAAGAACAAGAAATTATCAAAAGATGGAACGAATACTGCTCTGAGCTGTACAATGAAGACTCCAAAGGCGATGCATCAGTGCTCAATTGCCCAACGTCAACTAACACAGACATGCATTCTATTCTCCGTGATGAGGCGGAGTTGGTGTGCGAAAACTGAAAAGGGGGAAATCGGCTGCAGCAGACAACATCCCAGGTGAACTGATTCAGGAAGGAGGTGACCCAGTAATAAACATTCTAACCAACATGTGCAACAAGATCTGGCAGACAGGAGAATGGCCAACACCCTGGACACAATCGCTGGTTATTACGCTCCCAAAGAAGGGTAATCTACAGATGTGTCAGAACTGCCGTACAATAAGCCTGATTAGTCACCCCAGCAAAGTCATGCTTATGATAACATTAAACTGACTTAAACTACAAGCAGAGCAAACCATTGCAGAAGAACAGGCAGGTTTCAGAGCAGGAAGGAGCACAACGGAGCAACTCATTAACCTGCGAGTGCTCTGTGAAAAACATCTGCAACACCAGAGCGACCTCTCTCATGTCTTCATAGACTTTAAAAAGGCGTTCGACTGAATGTGGCATTCGGCACTGTGGGCAACTATGCACAAATTCAACATTAATGCTAACCTAATTGCAGTGATCAAGAACCTGTACAACAGAGCAACCAGCGCAGTACTCTACAACAGCAAGCTGGGAGATTGTTTCAAGATCACTGTTGGTGTCAGACAAGGGTGTTTACTCTCCCCTCTCCTCTTCAACATCTTTCTTGAAAGAATTTTGACAGATGTGCTAGAAAACCACATCGGAACGATCAGCATCGGAGGTAGAACTATAACTAACCTACGCTTCGCCGATGACATAGACGGCCTAGCTGGCAGCGAGGACGAACTAAAAGAATTCCTTGCAAAGCTAGAGAAGACAACAGGGGCCTACGGCATGGAAATCAATGCAGAAAAGACCAAGGTCATGGCAAACAGTAAATTCACAAGTGAAATTCGGATAAAGGAGCAAAAACTCGAAGGGGTCCCTACCTTTAAATATCTAAGGGCTATAATATCCGATGAAGGCTCAAAGCCAGAAATTCTCACCAGAATGGCCCAATTAACTGCAGCATTAAGCAAACTTAAACACACCTGCATGGTAAAGCAAGGAGCTCTCCCTGAGATCAAAGATTCGACTAATGCGCTCTTTGGCGATGTCAGTCTTTCTGTATGGTTGTGAGGCTTGGATGCTCACCGCAGACCTCCAAAAAAGAATTAATGCGCTAGAGATGAGATGTTTTTGAAAGGTACTAAACATCTCATACACGGCGCACATCACGAACGAAGCGGTCCGCGATAAAATAAGTGCTGTCATTGGCCATTACGAGGACCTTCTCACCTCATTTAGAAAGAGGAAAATACGATGGTACGGACACGTGACAAGATCTGAAGGTCTCTCAAATACCATATTGCAAGGCACAGTTCAGGGAAGAAGAAAAGGAGGCAGACCAAAGAAGAGATAGGAGGACGATATCAAAGAGTGGACCAGCCCGTCATTTAGCGACTCCCAGAAGGCACCTCAGAACCGTGACACATGGCATGAGATAGTGTGCAGCTCAAAATAGTGCCCCAACGACCCAGCGTCAGGTTAAGGGACAGTTCAGTTCATTTCAGAGGATGAGGATGGGCACTAAATGAGAATACAAATCAGGGTTGCCAACTCAATAAAATAATATTTACTGACAAATATAAGAACACTCTACAAAATTTACGGACATAAAAAATTTTTTATGGACAAATTTAACATAAAATGTTGACCTTAAAACGAACATTTTAGAAAAAAAAAAGTAAGTATCCACATATGAGCCGGTACATTTCTCAGAGTCAGTAAACATTCCAACATTTGTTTCTCAAGTTGGTTTTCAATTAACTAACAGCAGAAAAAACTCGTTCGACTAGTGCTGTTTCTTGTGGAAGCGCCAAAATTATTTGTGCAAACTTCAAAAGTAGCGGAAATCTATACTCTTTGTTTTCTATATTTCTAGTCATTTGTCTAATTGGATGCCAGAAAGCATCATAAACGCCATCGGCCTTGACATGGCTTAAATCCGCAACTTGGTAGCCAATAAACTCGACCTCTAAAGAATCAAAACTTGCTGGAGACACATGATTTGTGGAAAAAGCTGGGCCAGTTCCAAAATTTCCGACTGTTCTACCGATATTCTGTTAGTTGGTTTTAGTATTGACATGAGCTTCAGCACTCTGCTGCTAATAGGCATTATATTCTGGATTGCATCGACTGCATTGGTATAAAATGCAAGAACAGCAACATAAACTTTTCAACAGTCGATGGATCATCTACTTTTTTGCAGCTATAGTTTAGTTTGAAAACCAATGAATAATTTATCGCGTGATTTAAAGCTTGTACTTTCCTAGCTGTCCAGAAAGCCCTTACAGCTTTTTAATAGAGCGCGGGATGCCACTAAAACAATTTAAAAATTAAAAATTTGACTCAAGAAAATAGATATCACAAATTATTTACAAACATGATTTACTGATTTTTTAAACGTTGAGATTCCATTTTTAAAAAAAAAAAATTTTTAAAATATATTTTTTTATATATATTTTTTTAACGGACGTTTTAATTTTGTTACGGAATTTTACGGACAGGAAATTTTACGTCAAATCTTTTCGGACTGTCCGTAAATTTACGGACGGTTGACAACCTTGATACAAGTTATGTTTATGCTAACGTGTCATTGAAGCATTTAAAAAACCTGACACATTTCAGTTGAACATGGAAGCTTGTTGTGAATTTATTATGTGGATTAAACTTTAAAAAACCAAGCCATTTTACGACTTGAAAATTTAATCTTAAAAATAAAAATAGAGCGTAGCAGACCAGAAAAGGGAGGGGACAATAGTAGGTAAACATTTTATTTAAATAATCAGTAAATATTTAATCTTCAGATTGACACTTTTTATAGTGCAGAAGAAATGTGTTGACATTTGAACATAGTTTCAAAAAAAAATAAATCAAATAATCAAAGTTATTTCGATTCTCTGCAATAAATGTTTTTCGCCGACACCCTCATGGGGTTTTAATGGTTTTAATTTCTTTTAATGTTACCATTAGAACTTTATCGGGGCTTGGTAGACTTAGCGGCACCCATCTCCTCACCAAGTCAGCGCTTGACATTTTAGCAATAGTCATTCATCAACAATTTTTATATTTGGTTAATTGACTTCGCAATAAATATATCGTATCTTATGTGTTACAGTCGCTCTATTCTAAAGAGTATCTTATATTATTTGTTACAGACGCTCCTTCTATACAGAATATTTTTACCTCTAAATCTTAAAAATATCAGGGAATCATAAGTCATTTCATACATTAATCCAATAGCTATTTATGGTTTGACTGTAATTTACCTCTCTATACTTATAGCTTACAGGGACCACATCTGTTTAGTTAGGTAACTCACCTGTATCACTTATAGCATTGTCGTCACTCTGTACAGCAATACAATTGACATATATTAGATTCATATAACTGAAAGAAACATATGAGGCTTAAATATGTCATTGAAAGTAACGTATGGGGCCTAAATATGTATTTGAGAGTAACTAGGGTTGGTACTGATTGAATTTTTTTGTTCGATTAATTGGTTTAACATCATTTCACTCCATGTATCAACACTTTCACCATGCTTCAACATCAGTTCACTTAATGTATCCACTTTCTACATTGTCAAAAAGAATAATTTCGCAAATGACTTATGGAGCCCTGCACACCCATCATTATCACTGCTACAATAAATTTTGTTTAACCTTACTTGCAGAAAACATTTTGTTTCACACATATCTTTGTTTAATCCTTAAATATACGAGGCTCCCTGCATCCGCGGGGTTAAATAGCGTATGTTATGGTTCTATGTTCAAAATGAAATTAAACACATAATTACCAAGGTGGAATTCGCTCTGAAAAAGAAATCATTTTACTTGTGTCAATTGAGTTTTCAAAAACAAAATTTTAAAACTAAATAAGATTTAACTCTCAATATTGTCAAACAGTTAATATTGTTAAACATGCAGCCAATACTGTTGTTGAACATGTAGTCAACGCTGTTGAACATACAGTCAATGTTGAACATTCAGTTTATACTGTTGTACAGCAGACAATGTTGATCGAGAGTCAATACCATTTGCAGTCCAAAAACACAACAACAAATAATGAGTACACTATCAATGCACTGAGTGATAGCAGAGAATAATACAAGGGGGACCACTCAACGGCTGTAAGAGGTTGTCAAAATAATGATAATAATAATAAATTGATAATTTATATAGCGCTGTATCCCCCAGCAAGAAGCCGGGCTCACAGCGCTTTACATGGAGATACAAACTCGGCTCTGCTACACAGGTTTGCCCATGTTTTATTTTTAACAGTCCGAAAGTTTTAAAGATTTATTTTTATAATTGTAAATTTTAGTACATGTTTAAACACTAACGTTTGTAACATTTCATGGTACTAGAGTAAATTTACTATAAAAACCAATTAAAAAGATTGTCAATTTGATCGTTTAACTATTGATTTAAAGTATATCAAATTTGTATATTTTTTTTTTACATCCCTACACCCTTCACACCCCCCCCCCGAGGGAGAGGATTAAAAAGTACTTCACTGTTTACAATTAAAACACAAATAGATGTTAGATATATATTTATTTTAAAAGATGACCCGTTGAAACTGATTAAATCACCTAACATATTTGTTCTCAAATATCACCAAAATATTTGTGTTTAATATGAACATGAACTGCATTATTTAAAAAATGGAACATGCAATTCTTTCTGCCAATAGATATGGGGGATATGAATTTTTTCAAACACATTTCAATATTAGCACCATACATTTTCAAAACAAACTGCTGCTAATGATTTTTCTTATAGTCCCCAATCCCCATAAGGTCCAATGGTTATGAATAGCCGTCAATATATGAATAAATAGGCAGAATTTCACCTCTGAGGAAGAGAAGAATCATTTTGTGACATAATTTACACTGACCTTTCAGAAAATGTGACAGTGATGTGCACTTGCATTACGTTTTGATTCTTTGCATTGTAAATCACCAGCTTTGGGATATCGTTTGCCGTAAGGATAACATCATGGGACCCCTTGTCCTGTTTTCTACATGTTAGCTAAGGAAAAAAAATCACAAAAGTCCAACCCCAGAGATGTCATTAATGCCATCTTATCTTATGTTTTCTGTTACAGAAACTCTTGCTATTGGGTCTATAAAGAATATTATTACGTCCTAGGCTTATCCATGGTTTATGTCTAGTCTTGCATTATTATTACTAAAGTTTTAAATGTTGCTAATTGTACAAGTCAGGCACTGGTGCTGAAAGGGTTAATGCTGCCAAGGTTGGGTTTAGAATTAGGCAGCCTACTTTCATAAGAAAAAAAATCATGTTAAGCCTGGTACCTATTGGAATTCAGGACGTGTTAGCGCATTTTCGTATTATGTATCAGTACTTATGTTAGATATCAGAATTATGTAGTTATCAGTAATTGTGTTTAGATTTTAGACATATTTTTATGAATTTTCTTGTGTAATGAATATACCTGACATTTTTTTTATTTAAAAGTCATTTCTTTACATTTAAAAAAAATATATTTTCTCTTTAATCCAACTACAAGTCACCACAAATGATGACGTAAAACTCTCTAAACTTTTACACATATTCTAATGACGTCAACTAAAAAAAAAAACAACGAATTCTTTTGCACCCTTTCGCACCACTCTTCAATGCTTGAAGAATTATGCATTCGACTTCCGACAATGGCGGCCGTTCCCTGCGCTAGTGTTACCTCTCGATTCGAAATATTTTTTGGTAGTTTTAACGGGGTTTTTAAACGGATCGAGTAACTGAGTGTTGATGCACAAATGGCAGGTCAGGGCATACAAAAAACATATATACATCATGGGTCTAGGACTTATGGATGCTGTGATCAAGGGTGATGACAGACGGACGGACGGACGGACGGACAAAACGGGTGCAATAGCGATTTCGACATCTCGAAAATGCGCTAAAAATCATCTACAAAACTGTACAGAAAAGGCGCCACTGCATATAAAGAATAAATGTAGGACAAACAGCCATCCACAGACACCTTCCTTTACAACTAAGGATTAAGTAATGAAAGTTTGTACCATACATTTTGAACAACAAACAAAACAAAACACTGAAGTTTATTTCACATGCAATTTAAATCCTGATAATATTGAGTGCTTCATTAAACTTCTTTGTAGTAATGCCAATTACCGTATATTCCAGTGTATAAGACAAATTTTTAACCCCTCGAAATCTTCCCAAATGTATGATGTCGTCTTATACACCGGAAATCGTCTCATCGTATTTGTACCTGTTAAAACAGTACAGCACTAGTATACTTATGGCTTATAGCCAAGACCCCATCATGTCTCTACCAGCAAGAAAAATAAATATGAAGCCAATTTCAACCTTAAAGTGCGTTGGTAGAGGGGTGGTCTTAATAGAACAAAAAAGAACTTAAAACATGTATTTTAACAGGAAAATTAGGGGTGGCATCTTAAACGCCTAGTCATTCTATATGCCGAAAAAAAAAACGGAATATATGGCAATTATTTTTTAAACTCTGTATTTGTAGTAGAATCTTTAAAAAAAAAAACAATCTCCTACTGAATTTTTATTTCTTCTTTTTTTCTGTTGAAATTTGATTGTTAAATTCTCTATCGTTTGATTTCATCTGTACCTGACTCACCGTCAAGAGGTGTGTACCTGACTCATTGTTTCACAGTCAAGTTGATGGTTTATTATTTTCTACCCAAATCAAAACCAATAAAACTTTTTCAACCATCCAATCATTTTCAACATATGTGTTTGCATCTGATGAAAAATTGATACAACCCGACACAAAAAAGTACTTAGTACCTGGTTCGAGTCCTTTCTATCACAAACGGCAAAAAATGTTCTGCTGTGCTCAAGCTGTGAATAGCCGAACCACTCAATTTGGGAAATCTTCATATATTTCTGAGGAGAGTACAAAACAATGTAATCATAAGTTGCCGGTCTACTGGAATAGGGAGTTAAATTCAGGGATCAGATAATCTATAGGAGAACATGGATCAGAAAATATGTTCAATAAAACTACAAAATGTGCCTGGACAATATTTGAATATCTCTTGTATAAAATATGAAAATATGTCATAATTAAATGCCCCCACAATTTTTAGATATAATATGTAGACTGCAAAGATTTATTTGATAATTTTCATTGCAACTCATTTCTCCCATCAGAGACTGATTGAAATGAATTGGATTTTTTGTCCTCAGAGCAACAACTTTCAACATACCAGACGTCGGGCAACTTGTGCAACCACTATCTACTCTTCAACATAAAATGTAAGTTACCAACAGATTATTAAACTAAAAAATGCAAAAGCAAACATCTGGCCGTGATCTCAATGATGTCTCACATGTAGGCTAAACATTTATAGAAATAAATGGAATTCACTTTTTAAAAAAAAATCTCAAGATCCCTAATATAAAAACTAATCTAAAGTAAGGCATTCTCTCTCCCAGCACTTACCCTGACATTGGAGTTAAGGAACATGGACCATGGGAATGAATAGTTGGACGCAAAACATGTGGAAACTTTATGACCTGGGCGCTTAGAAAATTCTGGAAACAAAATAATTTATATATAGATTGTCAGCTTATAAAACACGATTAAGCTAATGTTTTTTTAAAACTGTAAGTATGTGCATCTTACATGGAAGATAGGACAATATTTTGTAGACCTGTAGGTAATTTACTCAGAAAATTCTGATACTAAATTAATTTAACTACAGATTGATCAGCATATAAAACAGGATTAATTAAACTAATAGTTACTTATTTTTTGTTGTAAGTCTGTACATCTTACACGAAAGATGGGACAATAATACTATAAAGACTTGTAGCTAAGTCACCATTAGTGAATTTTGCAAGATATTTGTTAGTGTACAAAGGTAAATTTGTGGGCACGGTTTTAGTTAGCCTGTAGGCAAGCAGTTGAGCTATTTAGCAGATGCGAGTTTAAGGCGAATGAAATAATTTTGATTGAAGTATTTTTTGGTTAAAGAGAAGTGGGGAGTTATACATCACTGACCAGGGATTCTCATATTAGCTGCTGATTTGTAAAAAGTGTAAGTTTATTATTTTTTTACAATGTATTCTGATTACAACTGAATTATAAGTGTTGTTTAGACTTACGTAACACTTGCATGTAGTTTCCCTCTGATAGTTCCACCAAATTATTAGTCAGCTTGCAAGTGAAGTGGCTGTTCTAAGAAGGAAATATAGTACTAAAAGTAACACCTATTATATGTTGGTCAAGTTATTCTGCATCATGCTTCAAGCACCCCATTTAAGCTACCACTGTGCACCTTTCAGGTGGTTGAAAACCAATACTCTAAGCACCCCATTTAAACTACCACTCTTGGCCTGTCAGATAGTAGCAAGCTGATAGCTTTTTTACCCATCTTGAGGGCCAATGCCCTTTTCCACATTTATTTCATTTTGTTTAAAATGAAGTCTTTGTATGCACCGTCCGCCCTCATGGGACGATGGTGTTGACTCCTGCTCGTCTTCCCCCTTCCCCATTTCTCCTGGCTAGAATGAAAATGAAATCTAGGCTTACATTAAAAAAAAAAAAGCTTTCCACTATTGTTTATTTAGGTTTAGTTAATAAATGAATTTGGAGCCACTCAATGGTGAAAACTTTTGGAACTACATTATGTCTAAAAACCATCGCAACAAATGCTGGAACCAGTGCAATATAAAAACTAGAAACATTTCAAATATCCTGCCCAAATGGAGGAAAATAACCAGCAGATAATGGCGTTAGCCTTGATTATATATACCTCCCATTCACGTAAGTATTTTGACAAACAATGTAACTATCTTGACAAACAATTCTCATTTAAAGAATCCCTATTAGTGTCAACCATCACACCAGGTACACCACCCATCACCTCAGGTATACCACCCATCACCTCAGGTACACCAAACATCACCCCAGGTACACCACCAATCCCTCCAGGTACACCAACCAACACTTCAGGTACACCACCCATCACCTCAAGTGCACAAACCTTCACCCAAGGTGCACCACCCATCACCCCAGTTACACCACCGCACACATTTTTAACCATATTATTTTTATCCAACCCATCTTGCATGTAGATTAATTGCATAAATATTTAAATTTCAATTAACCAAGAAAAAAAAATGATTTCTAACTAAATATGTATGTAGTGTTATAATTGATCTTATATAGCAGAAATTTGCACTTAATTTTTTTTTTTTTAATTTGTTGTTTTACACACAAAAAATCATGGTGGATGCTTGGGTAAAGTCTCTGAAAAGGATCCTTAGTTCATTGAGTTCAGACAGTTAAGCTCTTCATTATTGAGCACTTGTTAGTCAGTTATTCCAAGAGTGTTGAGGGGGAGAGCACTAACTAACTCATGCCTTTCTGAAACTTATGAATAAGTGAGTGCTCTCCCCTTAACACCCATAAAATAACTGAATTATTTGCATTTGCAAATTTGCAGGTTTTCTTTAAAAAAAAAAAAGCCAACTTATGAGGTGAACAATCTAACAAAATAATATCCACCACTAATAAAGCTGCATCTCAATGGATGGAAGGAAGACTAAAAATAAATCGGTATGTGATGGTCTTTTAAGATTCAAATCATATTAGTTAAAAAAAAAAAAACACACACAAAATATAAAAAAAAAAACACAAAAGCGATACAACAACAACAACAAAATAAAATTAAAAAAAAAAAAACTGAATTACAAATTGATATTTCAATTCAATGTTTACCATTTAAGCAGCTGTTTAGTGTATACTATTTTTGCTCATGGGAGTGGAAAACATTTTTTTCACAATCTAAGGAGTAAATTCTCTTACTTGGAAATTTTCTGAAATATTCTTTCGATAAAAGAAGAATCTATACTTGATTGTTGGCGATCCCACCTTGCTGTAACAACCACAAGCACCATCAACTAGAGGCTTCATGATGGGTTTGTTGCAGAAAACCCAGTTGGTGACATTACAGGTCTGGGGAGAGTAACATTCTTAGTGACAATTGGTGACATTACAGGTATGTAATATGTCTTAGGTACAGTTGGTTACATTACAGGTATGTAATATGTCTTAGGTACAGATGGTGACATAACAGGTCTGTAATATGTCTTACGTACAGTTGATTACATTAAAGGTATGTAATATGTCTTATTTACAGTTGGTTACATTAAAGGTATGTAATATGTCTTAGGTACAGTTGGTTACATTAAAGGTATGTAATATGTCTTAGGTACAGTTGGTTACATTAAAGTTATGTAATATGTCTTACGTACAGTTGGTGACATAACAGGTCTGTAATACAGTTGATTACATTACAGCCTTAAATATTAAATGCAAGTAAAGACAGATGTCATTATCTTTGCCCATTGAATAAAAAAAACAGAAACGTACCCAATTAAGTAACAACTGAACAGCACTGGTCCACATACAATCTACCTTAGAATTTAAAATATGTGCTTACCATGTCATGACCTGAAAATGTCAGCGTCTGGTTCTTGTATTTGTCGATGTCTCCTCTCTGCAGACTAATAAAAAGAAGTATTGCTTGATTTATATATTATTAAAAAATCAACTAATTCGTCTCACTTATAAATGTACACACAAAGTTAATTTGAAAATAAAAACGTGCATTAAATCAATGCTTATGAAAATATAAGCAATGAAGTCATTCGGATTTTACATTCTTTAACAAATAAATACATGTAATATATTTTTTCTTAAATGGAAACGGACGTTTTTGGCATCTCACCCAAAACTTTGCATGCTTATAGGTAAAGTTCGTATAATAATATAATGCCTATAGGCCAAGTTTGTATCAGGATATAATGCCTATAGGCCAAGTTCGTATCATGATATAATGCCTGTAGGTCAAGTTTGTATCATGATATAATGCCTATAGGTCAAGTTTGTATCATGATATAATGCCCATTGGTCAAGTTCGTATCATGATATGTGCTTTTATATTAATACGAGCAACAAAACCCTCCAAGGACGTTCCACCGTCGTTTCGGTGGCATGTTGTAACTCCCCTCTAACAGCCGCCTCGACCAGCCATACATGTGCATCACGACTAAAATACTATTCACTATAGTTATAAAAAAATAACCAGTGAAAACAAAGTTTTTGACTATTAATTCCAACGTTCAAAATAAAGTCTTGGAAAAAAAAATACTGAACGAAAACCGAAAAATAAATCGTATTGAACGTCCGCGTAAACTCGTCCAAGATGTAAATGAGATTTAATTTTTCTGATTGGCTGTGGGAGACTGTAGGAGTTAGAGATACCAAACGCTATCGATGACGGTACAGAAAAATTGCCTTTTGTTATATAGGAACGTATTATGTAGAATAAAAAAAGATGTAAAAATTTTCACAACATCAATGTGAAATTTTCAATCATGCCTTACTTTGTTCACTTTTATTCAGATAACTAATTTGATAAGCCCACCCCCCCCCCAACCCAAAAATAAATAAAATTATAAAAAATAATAATAATTTTAATAAATAAATGATTTTAAAAAAATAAAAAATTCAGAGTTAGCGTGCTGAATAAGAACGTACTCTAGATGACACTGGAAGTAGAAATCCTTCCCCAGGACGGCTATCACAGGTTCATATGTCAACTCTATTGCCATTGTCACATCTGTTGATGGTTTTGATTATAAACATGATTACCATAGGCTACCCATGTAATAATAATAATAAGAAGGAAAAGAAGCATGCTCCGTATCCAAGCCTAAATAATTTTCAGAGCGCATAAAACAATCCTTGCGATTAGAAGAGATGGACAGAGAGTTATATGACTGAAGAGAAAAAACATGAAGGCAAGAGAACTGGCAAATAGTGCTTTGAAGAATACAGTAATGTTCATTTAACGGATAATTCGATGCAAGACAAATGATACTTAAAACAATAACCACCAGATTAATCCAATCTTTCTGTCTAAACATAATTCTTCTCTGCCCCGTACTAAATTATGTATGATGCGATACATAAATTCACGAAAATGCTTTAACTAAGAATAATAGATGTATTGCAAAAACGATCACATTTAAATAATGTGGATACTTTAATAAATGACTAGCTGACTGGTGGCCCATTGCAATGATCTCATTAATAATGACTTAATTTAAGAAACAAATGAGTAATGTTTTAAAAACAATTTAATACCAGAAATATACGCGGAAGTGTGCAAAAAAAAAAAAAAAGTGCAAGTTTCATAGCAAACGATAGCCAACAGATAAATAAATAATAGTTTAAAAGCTTTAAAAAATTAAAAACGACATTAAGGAGCCCGGCTAAAATTGAGTGATAATTTAAATTGTTATTGCCATCCTCATGTGCTCAAGCTATATTTCTCAATATCGTGTAAAATTGATAAGGTAATTAAACGATTAACGTTCATTAAAAACATTTAGGGGCCCTTTTCCTGATGGTATAAACATTAGGAGTTCAGTGCCCTATAGATTCTTGAATTTTATAAACTTCTAGATGCCCGCGGCGTATCATAAGCCACAGATTTGGTCATAGACAGAACAAAGAAAGTGGGGAGTGGGGGTGAACAGACACAAACTACATCACGGTGAAATCAGAACAACGCGAATGAACCTCGGATGCGGGGATAAATGCGACACATTGTTGAACTGAAACATCTGTGCTGAGGTTAGCCACTTGCCACCCCCACCCTGCACTACCCTAGCTTGCAAACTCTTAACTAACTGGCATAACCTGATAAATGTCATTCGTCAAGCTTATTTCCACTCGTCTTGTGCTTCTTATGGTGTTGCAAAGTCATGATCGAAAAGAAAGTGGGAAATGAACGGGCACAAACACAAACATTTTTAAAAATTAAAAAAAAAAAGTAATGTCTTAGCTGGGGATTGAACCTACGACCTTCCGCGTGTTAGGCGAATGTAATAACCACTACACTACGAAATACATGCTATTTTGATGTTCTAAAAGAACATAGTGATTGACCTCAATTCAACGAATTGTTGGTCTCGATGACCCTACCCACGCTGTGCACTACCTTTTCTTGCAATCTGATTGGTCTGTGGGGTCAGACAGCTTGCTTGCTACTTGCTTGGTGTCCGGCATGGTTGGACCATGATGAGAATTATATATATAGAAGAAGATTGGCAAGATCCAATAATTTTCTCAGTCACTTACACTTATACTAATTTTAATACAGCAAATATAAGAAAACACGACATTAATAAAACCCTAGTATCCTTAAATTGAAACTAACTAATTACTTCCTTCTTTGAACTAACCCTATCTTAATCTTGAAACTAAATATGACTAACATTATCCTAAAATCTAAGACTAAAATGTACTAAGTGTGAAATACTACAAAAAGATAATATGATACGACCCTCACAATTAGATGGACACAGACATCGGGATAAAAACTTTTTTCTTATTCCTTTTGGAAGAACAAACACATACTCTAAATCTCATTCTGTCCATCTGGTATTCAGGCGCGAAATTGTTCACCGGATCAAACAAATACAGACATTTAAATCTCTCCTAGCAATGCTAGACTAAACATAAACCATGGATATGCTTAGGGCGCAATAATCTTCTGTACAAAAGGAGCATCTGTAATGGATAAAATATGATAAGATTACAAACGAATATATTGGAAGACAAAGTGAGGCGAATTTCAAAATAAAAGTAAACCACTGGCCTTGCAAGCAATTCATATTGAAACGTGTGTTTAGAGTTATAAATGAGACGGCACGGGTTCAAAATAGCGACCGTCAAAACAGCCACCGTCATAAACAGCGACTTCAAAACAGCGACTGTATCAAAACAGGACCGTCATAATAGCGACTTCAAAATAGGGACTGTATCAAAACAGCGACCGTCATAACAGCGACTTCACCGCAAAGCTATTCTTGTCCAACCGTAACCTAACACAGTGATTCTAAATTTTTTGACACATAGACCCATTTTCATTGTCTAAACTTACCCAAGGACCCCAAGTGAAAAAAACTACATAAATGCATAGAAAAAAAATGAAATAGGAAGTATTTAATGAAAATTATAAATTTTGATTTAAATAAAATTTTAAAAAAACAATTAATGACGTACATTAACTGGTTCAAGTTTATGAGTATAACGAATGCATTTATAGGATGAATAAAAGTTTGTAATGCGTTATAGTTCACAATAGTTTGTTACTGGAAAAATGCCCTTGGATAGTGTGTAAAATGAGGGGCATGGATGGTGGCTAGGTTACATTGTATGGCAATAATGACGGCAAAAATACTGCGGCGTTTATAATGATTACCCTGCCAGATTTTTTAAAATGAAAGATCCTTGTCGAAACATCATGTGGTCGACTGTCCGGTGGTTACACAATGGCATGTTACGAAGGCTAGACTAAAAGGCGACCACGGACCGCCTGTTATGGAGAAGGTAACTAAAGAGATTGGGGGCTGAAAGAATGTAGGTACCTTTATAAAGGATTATCTGAACACATTGCCTTTTTATTGTCCAATTACATTGGATTGGAGTGGTGAAGGAGTTGGATATGTTTGGAAGGATCTAATATTAAACATATTATTTTTATTTTTAAAAACTAGAAAAAAAATTTTACGAGGTAAAAACGAGGGTCGAAATATCCGAGGATCAAAAAGTTCTGTAGTCAAAGTGTCTCCGCCCCTCCCACCACAATCCCCCTCAATAAATCGACTGAATCTATGTTTGCTAGTCTCTATCGAGCCTTTTGCACAATATACTTGACTAAAGTAATAGCAGTTATAATTTTAATTTTTACATATTTTTTTAATGTGCCTTGAAACTGTGTATACACTCTTTAAAACACCAACATTTATGTATACACACTTCCAGTTGATTGTATTTAATTTTCTTCTGTCCCTTCTTTACAAAAAACCTGCATTATCACAAGCAAAAGAAAAAGTCGCAATTTTGATACAGTCGCTATTTTGATACAGTCACTGTTTTGATGCAGTCGCTGTTTTGACGGTCGCTTTTTTGACCGTCGCTGTTTTGTCACAGTCCCTGTTTTGAAGTCGCTGTTTTGACGGTCACTGTTTTGACAGTAGCTGTTTTGCCCGGATGCGAAATGAAACTACTATGCAGAAAACTGTTGAGCAGGGTATTGGTAAGCTGGAAAAAGACATAAAGAAGATTAATACATGAACATTTGCTAGAACAAACTCACATAAATCCTATTTCTTCCCGTCTGGCATTTGACGTTAGATGGGTTGCTTGAATAAAACAGAAAAAACGAACACAATTTCTTCACACACTAATCTAATTAAAAATGCAAAACTGGACATAAACCACGGATAAGCGTAAGACGCAAAAATCTTCTATGCAGAATTAGCATCTTTAATGAATAAGATACGATTAATCTATCGGCTGAGGAACTTCTTCATCGATATTGAAATTCAAAAGTAACAAGAAGTAAGTAAGAAAAGAAAAACCTTGTTTTAACTATGTGCACAATAAAACATTTCAAGTCGATCTGATCTGAAACCAACACAAATGAACCACACTTCTTCACAATTTACTTTTACATGTTAGTAAAATCCAAGTTTGAACTACATCTAATCCCAAATAACCCAAGTAAATCATTGCTGCTGCAGTAACTTCAAGTTTGCACTCTTCCTAAATAAACAGAAGGTGGTGAAACATACTTTTTCAAACTAGCCCGCAGTTGTATCAAATCAAAGTAGAGGCGCGAGAGAGGCTTGCCTCATCACAATCATGTTTGGTAATCCAAGTTAAAAATAGTATTCCGTTTAAAATTTAATTAAAGGTAATAACGATTTATAATTTACATCAAAATATGTATTGTTGTAGAAAGTTTACGTAACTTTATTATTGCTTATTAATCGAATTGCTTTTGAAAAATTGTAGTGCGAATCGACATAACGGGCAGTCCATCCATAGATGATGTCACGTGCCTGGGGGAGGGGGTAACGCATTTGTGACGATGTATGACGAGAGGGAGGGGGTGTTTGAGAAATGTGACGTCACATCAAAAACGCCGTAACTTTTAACAAAAACGGCACTAAAATATTTGATTGCTGGAAATTTATTTACGACGCTTTTCAATGGCCTCACACATGTTACGTTAGTAGAGTGCAGACTTAACACTAAATAAATATTGAAATGCCAAAAAAAAAAGTAATTTATAACATGCTCATTTTCAATTACAAAATATGGCTTTGGAAGGGGGTGCCTAAGCTTTGTGACGTCATATTGGAGGGGGGAGGGTGCGTCCAAATTTTTGTGACGAAGAGTGGCGAGGGGGTGGGTAAAAATCGTGCGAAAATGGGTTTAGTCATTTATAGACAGCCCCTAATACGAATGTTAAATTAACAAGAAAAAAAAACCACTATAGCGATAGTGACACAGCTTATGAAAGACTCTTGGGGATGTATAAAGTGCCATAGAGCGCAAATGGCGATTAAATAGAAGTAAACATAAAAAAATCCTCATAATTTGAGCTCCTTTCCTCCAGTTTCATCAGAAAAACTGATAAACGCATCTTTGGTGTCATCTATATTGCTGTATGTAAATGTAAGGATCGCGATAAAATTGTGAAATTCTTATAGTATAAAACTTTATTTTTATACCATGTGTCTATAATATAATATAAGCTATTAATAACTGGCATCTATAAAATGAGACCTCTAGAATTGTAAACTCTTACAAAATGTAACAAATAGTCTACATCTACCTCCAGTATTGTAATATCTTATAAATATAAAATATATCCTACCTATAGTATTGTAAAAGCTTATAACGCAAAGACCGAAGAGGTAGAGTGTAAAATTATATTTCATTATTGAGAATATATATTTTTAATTAAGTAACATCGACACAGATGTCACAATGAGTTTCTTCTTTCTATTTTTTACATTCCTCATTACCAAGATGGTGGTGCGCAACGATAGTAGTGAAGACGATGCGCAATAGTTTGGAGCGAAATATTTGAAATAATATCTGCTACAAACGCTCCCTCACACGATTACTGCATACAACGCTTATTCATGGTTTATGTATAATCTTGTATTTTAAATAGATTTTAAAATGTTTATAGAGTGTTGCATGGTTTTCCTGGTTTGATCATTTACCCTTTCCACTTCCGAATCCCGGAAAGGAAGAATGAGAAATTGTATATGTTTGTTCTTGCATACAGAATAAGAAAGTTGTTTTTATCCCCATGTCTATCTGAGGGTTTTATTAGATTATCTTTGCGTTGTATTTCCATTTCAAATTAAGTGGTTTGGGGGGAGGGTGTTGGGTCAAACTTTTGTGACGATGTGTGACGAGGGGGGGCGTGTTTAAGAAATGTGACGTCACATCAAAACGCTTAACTTAAAATATCCACTAAAATATTCGGTTGCTAACAATTTATTTAATGACGTGTTATATGAATTCATTTCTGAGAACGTCTGCTCAGACATGTTTAGACAAACAAGTTGAGCATTTTCTTAGCAAATTTTCGAATTTCTTGAAATCTGTCATAACCCAGCTGCCGGTAAAAGGGAAATGAGAAAAAGCTGTTGTTGTCTGCTGCGATATTTAGCATCGCTTTGAAACTCCATGACTTCAAGTTGCAGTTGGCCAGGAGCATCATCGTTGTCTGCAAAGAATGGTGAAGACAATGCTCTCCTCTTCAATAGTTGCTAAGTCTTGAAAGCGTATTTGAAATTCATCATCCATGAATTCCATGGATATGACATTTGCAACTTACCTTTGCCTATGCTTATTGCAGTTTATTTCTGGAAGACTTGTCATGATTTCATCTAGTGGGGCGCACTGTGTGGTAGTAGTATTAGGCTGCATTTGAGACAGATTCCTTTGAAAAATTTGCAGCTTGTTTCCAAAGATCTTGATTTGTGAATATAACTGGATTGCCACTGCTGTTCGCCCTTGAAGATTTGTGTTAAGAGAGTTTAGATGTCTTGTCACATCAGCTAAAAATACAAAATCTGCCTACAAAGCAGGCTCAGATAGTTCTAGGATCGGTTTTCAACTTATTTTTCACAATGTGTTAACCTCGTATCTTATTTAAGTGTGTAGAAGCGCTGGAGTGCTGTCCCCAGACCGAATAATCTTTTACCATTGTGATACACATCTTATTCTCCCTGGATATCAAGAAGAAACTGCTGAAACGGGGTGTGAAACAAGGCTTTAGAGCGAATTGAGTTTATAGCTTTTATCACTGGCTTGGACACGATCACATTCAAAGTGTTTAGCTCAAAAAACTTGGTGAATGATACAGCCAAGTTTAAAATCTTTGCCATCCTCTTCGCTTACTTTGTTACATACAAGTTTTGCCTGTCAACTGTGCTGACCAGTCATGGCAGGAGCACCATTAGTAATAAATACAGAGATTGTTTTCTTTAGTAATTAAACGTCATTGACCACAGAAAAATCGGAAGCAACTAAATTTGTTCCTTTGTTTGAACACCGAAGTACTTACTCTTAGTTTTTCTTTCCTTTAATTAAACTTAACATCAGAAAATCTCAACAATTCAACAACAATGTCTCTCCCGTACACTGCACAATGTTTTTAATATAATATTTTACTCATTTAAAAAAACTGGTTTCTTAAAATTAAATTTTTTATAATACAAGATTTACACCAGAACAACCACAATATTTACATCAGAACAACAAGACTTACACCATAACCAACACAAGATTTACACCATAACCACAAGATTTACACCATAACTACAAGATTTACACTAGTACTAACACAAGATTTTAACTAGGGGCCATCCATAAATGATGTCACGCAACAGGGTGGGGGGGAGTCACATATTGTGATATAAGAACTGTCACATCATTTTAAAAAAATTGATTGCTTAACAATTTATTTAATGACGTTTTAAATCGTTTTACACGTGTTAGGATATTAGAGTGCAGTCTTACACTAAATGTATACTTATATAATTAAAAGTGATTTGAAACATGCTCATTTACAAAAAGAATATACGGCTTTTAAGTGGGGGGGGGGGTGTCAAAGCTTTGTGACGTCATATTGGAGGTGGTCTAACTTTTTTGTGACGACGATGGGAGAGGAGGGAAAAATCGGCAAAAATCGCCTGACGTCATTCATGGATACAGCCCCACACCCCCCCCCCTTTGAACAAAGACAAGATTTGCACCAGATCAAGCACAAAGTCTACACCAGAACAACCACAAAGTTTACTCCAGAACCAACACAAGATATATAGGACAAACGAGATAAGATTTTTTCCTCCTTTCAGATTTTCTTTTGAGTTAGTTGTGGATGTTAGAGTTGCCCCAACTATATCAATAAACAGCAAAAGTCCAATGCCATTCAACCAGACCAAATTAGATATTCCTAAACATTAACCCCCAAACATTGGGGTTGAAGGGTGGTGGGAACGCGTGAACTTATAATGCTTTTTCTAAAAATCAAAATTATATTGAACGTCTTAGAATTTAAATGTATGCCTTTATTAAAGACATGTTTGCACAGTTTCGCACTTTAATTTACTATTTTCACTGTCACACACATTCTACTCTCAACATTTAACATTCAGTTACTCTACAATTCACCCCGATTCTCAAAGGGCATTCTCATCCCTACCTCCACCCCCATAAAAAGAGTAAGCTTTAATTTCCTGCACCATAAAACTATCACGTCACATATGAATAGCTACTTTTTGAGACTCCTCTATTTTGAGGCCCCGTCCCGTTATTAGCCCTTTTTTTATCAGACATGTTTGACATGTAGTTAAACCTCTGGCTATTGACTGACTAAGAGAAAACAGTGTTCGTCCCCTTTTGTCATTCATCTCTATTTCTCATTTCTACGCTTAACGCTAATAATCGATAAAATCGTTTCGAAACCCCGCCGTCTCTTCCCTTGGTGAACTAACAGACTGCGTGGTCGCCTAGGAAACTGAAAAACTCAATTCTCATTGGATGGAAGATGTCGATCGCAGTGTCGATTCCCCCATAGAAAGAAAGAAGTAGAAAAAATCCAGTGGCGTCTCAAATGAGTGAGAAATTGTGCCGGTCGATATTTATGGCTGTGTTGTAGCATGTGTGTTGCCGGTGTGGATGAGCTGAAAGCAGCACGCTTTCTGGGCCTGTGGGACTCTGGCGTGGCTACAGGATAGCACGGGGTGGATGAAGGAAAGACCTTGGGTCGGAAAATTTGTGTTTTACTAAAGTTAACAGAGAGAGAGAGAGGTACGAACACTATTGTCAATGTTCTACTTTTAGTTTCATGTGGTCTGAACGAAACATGGTGTTGGTATCGAGCAGTCGTGTGACCGATGCCGGCCCGCGGGTCTTGAGTATAGTTGTACAGGATTTGGAGAGCCAAAGTCGAGAATTGATCCCGATAAAATAAATTTCTTCTAAAATCAACACACCTAAGCTTGACTGACTTTTCTCCCAATCAAACGAAAAATATTCAAATATTCTGCTGTTTGTCTCTTTGGAGAAAGTAGAGGGCTTGTTACAACCATAACAGAAAATACAGCGACATTAATATGCATCGTTTGTTTTTGAAATAATGGTACACCCTAAAAATCTATTTGACAGATGTCGTTTCTATTTGAAAAGAAACATTTGACATTTATTGATAAAACAATAAATCGATTTAATGGATACTTCTCTACTTTTTACCTCACTACAATATTTTGTATGCGAATTAAAAGTAGGAAGCTCTCCGATTATCCCTTTCGGAAAAAAGTTATAGTTTAGTGGCAAAACTAGATATTTGAAAAACGCATTCAATTAAATGACGTATTTTATTGTTAGGTTCATTTTTAAATTAAAAATAAAACTTTGTGTTTATTTCTAAAATATAAATTATAAATGACCCAATAATTGTGCGAAATCAAAATTTTATATTCAACGCATCTTTTGTGTTTCACGGTGCCTTTTACATGGGAAATGAGAAATCTGCTTTCCTAAAAGTTTTTTTGTCTAATATATTGAAAACTGACAAGAATAACACCATTAGTTAAACACTAGATGATAGAACAAAATGGTAATAATACATATGGTTATTAATCCTAATTTGGAAATAAAATACACATATATATTAGGGCTGCGGAAATTACCGATTAATTTCTCGATTAATCGGTAAATTATTTTATCGATTATTTTAATAGATAAAATAGTGATTAAAAATAGAAAAATGTTTTTTTTAAAAAAAATAAATAATTAATAATAGTTTTTATATTATCATTATTTTTTTTACGTACAAAACTTCTCCGTTAAGATAATTCAGAAAGCGTATACTTTGAAATAACCTGTTTTATTAGGACAATGATATTTTTTAAAAAAAACATTGTTTTTAACTAATTAACAATAACAAAATTTAAATTCATTGACATTATATTGAACTAGATTCTACTTATTTTCAAATATATCCCCTAACAATAGTACGTGTTTTAAAATTAATTAAATAAAATACTTAGGTTATGAGCATTTTAAAAAAATGCAATAAAAGGGCACAAAATATGAAGGAAAACGAAAAAGTGAAAAAAGAGATTATGAGGTCTTAGAAAAAAAATCATAGCTTTCGAACCACTTGGGATAAAAAGATGATCTTTATGTTTTTACCAATCATCAAACAATTTCTATACAGCTGTATGACTTTTATATTTATAAAATAAATTTGAAATTTTCATTCAAGTGCCTCAACTTTAATACGTTATTTAACTTGTTTTCAGTGCTAACTGTTTTAAAAATAAGTTAATGTATATATCGACTGCCCGTTTTATTACTTCCCTTGAAATTTTAAGTTTAATGACGTCATACATGTTTATTTTTAGCTTAACAAAATTATCGATTAATTAATCGGTAATTTTTTAAAAGTTAACGATTAAATTTAATTTAATCGATAACAGCCCTAATATATATTTATATATAATACAATTCGAATTAATCAGGCTTGACGTCCTCAAAAGGAATACATAATATTAATAAATTCTGCGTTCTCTATACTCTCTACCCTTATATTTTTTGAAAAAGAGTAAGCTCCCTTTGTTTTTTTTTCCAAAAAAATTTAATGGGCCTTAAACAAGCCTGTTTTATGATATAATTACAGAAAATACTAAATTAATTTTTTTTAAAAAGGGTTTCACAAGTTCATTAAATTTGTTAACTAGTATCTGCCACATTCTGTACCACATTCTCTCTTTTTCCCTACT
>MUZC01000235.1:76312-127361 GCA_002072015.1 Radix auricularia | reverse complement strand
CCCCCCCCCCCCCCCCCCCCCCAGGCATTGTGATTGATCCCCAGGCCAGATCTTTTGTCTCATTTTCGGAGAAAAATAGATTATTATCTGCCCCATGCCATAAGGGCCTGTTGTCACAAATAAAATGTTTTATTTAAGTTTTTTTGTAATTAAAATTGCCTCATGTAATTTAAATTAAAAAATCGCTTTTTAAACCAAATATATCAAAAACTAGAAATTAGGGCTGCTGATATTAACTATTAATTTATTGCTGAACTGAATCCTTAAAAATTTATGGATAAAATAATTTTTTTAAAAGATTAATCGACCCTTCACTTACAAATTGTTGGAAGTCAAAAAATATTTTTAAAATTATAAAAATTACTGGCGGTAAATAATAACAAATTTCCTGATGATTACACCAACATTTTGGCATTTTGGTTCTAAACTATTGACTGACAAGAATGTTTAAAATATTGATTAAGTTCGCTTACCATGGATCTAACACTTTGCCTATTTATCAAACTTAATGAAAAGTGTATTAAGGTAATGGCATTAATGGAGTCTGACTCAGAGACAGAAAATGATGTCAGCTCTTCTTATGAATTACAGCGTGACAAAATGGAGATGAAAGTTCCTGAATCCATTAACCTTCTACAATGTTGGAAACTTAATGAATTACATTATTATTATCCAAAAATTTCATTCCTTGCCAAGATCGTTTTGTGCATACCAGTTACCTCAGTTTCATATGAATGACTAGGCAGCTCGGCTGGTTATATTGTCTTTTAGAACCACTCATCATTTGAACCAAATAATGAAATAATGTCAACACATTTGTCTTTTTGCATATTTGGTTAAAAGATGACTTGTAAAGGAGACATTCCAATGTTATTTAGATTTTCAACAAGAACGCTTAAGTGTCACTTATAACATCATAAATTTTAATTTTTGGCTTTAATCAAAATTAATGATTAATTAAAATCATTAATTTTTCAAAATTTAGTTATTAAATTTAAATTAATCGTTAACAACCCTACTAGAAATACTTAAAAATGTAGTTTTTTGCCAAATTTTGACCCACACCTACCCTTAGCACAAAAAAGGTATTTAAAAGACTTTTTTAAAAAAGGGCTCTATATCCTAATCCTAGACTTTAACTTAAGCACATTTCGATTAAAAATTTGTAAAAATTGAAATCCGTCCCACCCCACATGATAAGTTAAAATTAAAATTATAATGAATGTGTATTTGATTTTGATGTTATAATAATATTACAGTATTTTAATTCAAAACGTTATTATAATTATGAAAATTATACATCAACCATCTATCAAATATCATTACCATCACCATCATAATGGAACATTTGTAATATAGTATAATATACGATTTAAAAATATTTTAAAATACTTCAAAATGTACATTTTCTTCATAGTCATATAATTATATAAGGTCAGATTTGAGCAAAGCTTAAGTAGTACCTAGTTAGTACCTACCCAAAATTATTCATTTCATTTTTTTTCCAAGTCACAGGCCTTTAAATTATTTATCCAATAAATTTTATAACTTTAGATTGTTCAGATTTAGATTTTGTATGTCCTAGGGGAGAAATTTCTTAACTTTGAAATAAATTAGTTTTTTGAAAAAATAATCTTGACACAAATTCTTGTTATGAATCTTCATTTAATTCTTGAATTGAAACATGACTATTAATGGATTTGTCAATAATTTGGCAGTGAATTGACTCGAAGAAAAAAATAACTTTTTTGAGAGCAGTATTTTAAGTATTTGAAAAGTTGTTTCATTTCACACTAATTTGTTTTCCTCAGGAGAAGATGTAAGCTGATACAGTTTCTTTTAGTATGGAAGTGGAATGTAAGAGTGCAAGAGGAAAAATTGATAAGGGAGACCATGCCAGTCAACTTACCACTTTTTCCTCATGTAAAAATAGATACAGGTAAAACAATCAGATTTAAAACATACTTGTCAATTTTCATTTGTCCAAAGTGGATGCAGGAAACAAAATATTAGTTAAAATAAAAAAATATCCTGTTTACATTTTAAAATAAATTTTCAGCATTCTTCACCATAAGTTACATGTGGAGGTTACAATTATTGTAGATCAATGAAAGATTTTTGTTGTTTCATAAGAGGATTTAAAACCAAGTGTATTCTTTAAATGTTTGAGAGTTTCTTGTTATTCATTCCACAGATGCTCAGAAGTTGCTGGTTGCACTACCTACTCTTGAATCAAGACTCCCAAACAAGGAGCCTGAGATACATTACTTACGAAGATTTTTACGTAATAGGAATCTACATCTAATTCTCAGGGTAAACCCTTTAATATTAATTCTTTATTGAAGTAAATTTTTCTGTTTGCAATGGTTCTTTACGTTTGACAAACTGTACTGATGATGTGTTGGTCTTGGTATGTGGGTATTGTAGTATATATAAACTGTTAAAATTTTTAATACAAAGTTGTAAAAATAAAAAGTTTTGATTTTCTTGCACCACTGATAACATTTTATGACCCAAAGTTACATTGCAAAGCCTACAATGTTCCCTTTAAGCTGCGCGGTTGCGTGGCCACGCAGACATCTTACTGACACCCCGCTGTAGTTTTGAATTACAGCACAGAAAATTTAGTAAAATATAGCACAAAAAAATGAATGCTGTGCAACTTTGCACAGCAGTTTTTTCTCTTTGCTCATGGTCCAACAAACCTGAGAGGGTACATTGTTGGTCTAGTTTTATTTTTGTTCCAATTCACATTAGGCCTAAACATAGAATATCTTGACAAGAATTATGCTCTTAATCATGGTTTATTTTTTAAAATTAATTTCTTACAAATTTTAAATTAGAATGCTTTTTAATTATTTATTTTTCAGATTTATCGACAATTCAGATCGCAACAAGGCAGCAAAAAACCAGCAGCAGATTTTGCAGTATCCCAGGCAGCAGATGTAGGTTCTCCATGAAATGTCCCTAATTTCCAAATTTCATTAAAAAATATTGAATATTATATCTAGTCTAAATTTTAAAAAAAACAATAACATATGATCCATTAAAACTACTGCTGAAAATATTGTTTTTTTTTGAGTAAAGACAAAGAAAAAAAACAACAAGATAATTTACTTATTGTTCAACAACAAACAGTTGTTTACTAAGCACCATTTAAAAGGACTAAGAACCATTTCTATACAATGATTTCAAGATTGTGCTTAGGTTAGGATAGCTACCAATATATCAATTGAAGTCTCTAACTTAATTCAAACTTCTGGTCCAAAATATTATAATATGACTGTCATTTATTTTTTTTATTTTGTTATTTTCCCATTGGGACTGTCACATCTAGCACATCTCATTTCTTTACTTAATGTCTAAACTTTCATTTCCTCATCTCAAACTTGAGAATGTGCATGTATTTGTTCTGGCATACAGAATAAGAAAAGTGTTTTTATCCCTATGTTTATCTGAGGGTTGTATCTGGTTATCTTTGGTTTATATTTCCAAGTTAGAATTAATTCCCTTATGAATTATAACAACTTTGCTCTTTCTTCTTCTATCCTCCAGTCGAGTGTATCAAGGTTTAATGATTTAACTAATGATGTTATTCTTTTCAGTTTTGAATATTTTCCAGTAATGAATTTAGCTGCTCTTTTTTGGATTTCTTCTAGTCTATTAGATATCCACAATGACATGTTTGTTCTTTGGCAGGTATACTGTGAGATTAGATACAGAATAGAGGACCCAATTGTCCATGAACTTCTTGGAATTTTATCAAAACCTCATATGCAGGTCTGTAGGATGATGTTTAGTTTGTAAATATATTAAATTTGTGTTTGCAGAAAATATTTTCCCGCCACTACATAAACAAAATCTGTTTAAAGGCAATGTAAGAAAAATTTGGTAGAAAGTGTTCACATTTATGCTAGGAATAGTAATAAACTTTTTTTCCCCAGAGAATACTGTGCCAGCATCTGCAATACATGTGGAACATGTACATATTTTAGTTCTTTGTAGTAGGTGCATATGTTGTCTGTATTATTTATGAGTTTTTTGTTTTTTTAAATACTCAGGCACTCTTATTCAGCCATGACAAAATAGCCTGTGAGGATTATGAACCAAGAATAGACCCAGTGCCTTCAGGGGCTGGAGCAGATGAGACCATCATTAAAATTGTTAGACTAATAAAAAACAACGAACCACTGGTATGTTATTCCTTATGTCACTCTCATTTTTTCATAATACAAATTACAATTGGGTAAATAGAGATGGAATGCTTAATATTTGTTTAACATCAGCTTGTCTGAACAGAAAATGTCAATGTTAATCTTGAATCAACAGGGTGCTACAATATACCTGAATGAACACACAGGATGTGTTGAGATTGCTAGAATACTGCATGGTGGGGCAGCCCATAGAAGTGGTGAGTACTTAACGTTATGAAATAAAAAGACACAGGTCAACATACATTTAAATCATTTAAGGACTTACTATCTTAAATTATTGTCTGTTATAAGGGACATGAAATATTGTTTTTAAAATTCCAAAATGCTACTGCACTTAGACTAGGACTTTCCAACAAGTGGAGTAACTGGGTCTTACTAAGTATGTGACAAAAGGGATAATAAAGAAAAGCTGTGGTATTGGTATTAGGTTTAAAGTTTGCCTGTGCATTTAAACATTCTTTTAGAGAAATCTGCTTTTATATTTCTTATCTAAAATCCAGTAGACTTAAATTTGAGACTGTTTTAAATGCCTGAATAACTTAAGTAAAAGAAATAAATTATATAGAATAGAACTGGGATAAAGCTTTTAAATAAAATACAAAATACACAAACAAAGTGATGAAAACAATAAATTTTAGCTTTATTTTTTAAACTAATACAACAGTAAACGTTTCGGCTAATGCCTTCATCAGTACAATAAACAATAAGTACGTACTTACATAAGGAATATTTAAATTCTTAAAACATACGATATCATAAAATATTTATGTAAAATAAAAAGAAAGGAAAAACAATGACACAGGATATAGGAAAAAGGAGGAAGTATCTATAGTTAAATTGAAAACCACAATGGGAAAAGATTCTGCAGTTTAATAAAATTATAAATTTGGTTAATTCCATATGGAGCCAAAGTACCAAATCGTTTTATAAGTCTATTTTCCATGTAGATCCTATCATGGGTATTGCTTGTAGATAGGTAGTCATTGATTCAATATTTAAGTTTCATCTGGTACTCCATTAGGTGATGTTTTTTATTTCAAAGTCAATCAAATTTTATTTTAGTTAGTGGTTAAAACTTAAATGTTTCAAATCTGCATGTTATAGACTGAGAATATGAAGTTTTCAGGACTCTTTAAGTTATTCTTTTAACTTTATTAAGACCACATAACCAACAGCAATGGCTTTAATTAAAGAAATAATTAAGTAAGCTGCAAATACATTTTTAGAAATAAAGCCATTCTGTATTAACTTACCGGGCAGCTGATTTTGTGTGTGTGATATCTTTGGTATGTACACTGAATAAACAAAATGTCAACTAATATTTTTTTCTAGTCTAGCAAATGGTTTTGCTTATGACCCACAAGAATATGATTGTAAAAAAAGAATTTTCAGGATTTTAACAATTTTTCGTACATTGATTATTGCTTAATTCTGTGTTCCTGTGATTTCTGTTAACCATTGAAAAGATATTTCATTTCTAACTCTTCCTGTTGCCTTTATCTTCTAAGTCTAGCATTATTGTATTATTCATATACACACACATTCATTTTTATTTAAAATTGCCAGTTAGGACATTACTTTACAACAGTTAGTAAATAAAAAAGTCCAAAGTTATTAATAGGTTTACTCTATTCACATTTGGAGATTTTTGTTGGGCCGAGGAGTAGTTGTTTCATGGAAATCTTATAAAAGCTTATAGAATAAAGTTTGCTTATCCAAAAAACCCTTTCATAGACAACAATCAACCATATTTAATTTCATGGTTAATGTGTTTTATTCTGGCTTCGAAATAAAAATAGAACTATTATTTTATCAAGTTTTTAATAAATTTTAATTATGGCTGAGCTCCTAATCATTCATTTTCAATAATGATCACATGACTCATATTTAAGTAGTGCCCTCAGATAACTCATATTTAAGTTGTGCCCTCAGATAACTCATATTTAAGTTGTGCCCTCAGATAACTCATATTTAAGTTGTGCCCTCAGATAACTCATATTAAAGTTGTGCCCTCAGATAACTCATATGTAAGTTGTGGCCTAAAATCTTCAAGAACTTATTTTCACTCAATAATTTATCTTACAGTCTGGAAAACATATTGGCATGTTGCTTCTTATTCTTTGGATTGGATAAGTTTTGATTTGAGACTTTTAACTTATAATTTGCTATCGCTCCTTTTTTCTCTGATTTGCTTTCAGTTTACTTTCCAGCTTAAAGGAAAAAATGCTACAAACATCTTTAAAAAATTTCTTTCAATTAACATTTTAGTTTCTTTACTTTTCCATGAATTCTCCTATAAATATATAGGATCTTGATCTGCATGGTTTTTTGTAAGAAGAATGACATACAAATACAAGAAACTAGTTTAAATCTAAATGGACAGATCCCTGTTGCTTTCTTTTTGCATGTACTTGATTGGCCGTACAGTTGGCTGATGGAGCAGTGTTAAACTGTTGGAACATATGCCAGATTGTTCAGGGGTTCCTTTAATTGTGAGTACAACTACTCCCATCGCCATTTCTCCTTAGGTCCATTTTCTTTCCACGTGGGCCATCACATAAAGATTTTTTATATCACTTTGGGTCATATTTTCTCAGAATTCATATTCTAAAAGTCTAGCACTTTTTTGAAGGCACATTTTTTTTACATCTTTACTTCCACTTGGTTCTCCTGACGCTCTGGTGCATGTTTTTTTTGTGAGCCTCACTTTGATCCTTTGTGATCACTTGTAGTTAAAACACATTTAAACTATCATTTGACCCGCCTTTTTACATAAAACTTGAATTAATTTTGTCACATTAATTCACGGGTTATTTTTTGTTTAGTGTTTTGTTGTTGTCTTGTTCACTTTTTCATTTCAATAGTTTCTGTCCTCACTACTTCTCCCATGCATCAATGATTGTAAACTTTGTATTGTCACTTATTTTTGTTTAGTTTTTTTGGTTTCAGGCCACCACCTAGGAGTTTTGTACAAGACATTGATTCATAAGGCAAACTTGAAGCTTATGAAACTTGGGAATAGTAGGGGGATGCAGGGCTTGAGCAATATTCTTTACAATATGGAATTTAAAAAAAACCTTCAAAGTTTAGGTGCAATTGTTAGATATATATCTTTTAAGTGTCCTAACGACACTAAAAATATTTTTACACATGAACTGAATTTCATCTAAAGATACAAATTTAAACTTTTCTACTCTGTCTTCAATATTCAGCATTATTTGTTAATATTGAAAGTTTCTATATTCCATTTATATGCAATATAATTTCCAGTGGTCATGTCTGAGGCAAATCTTTCCTCTGTGTATTTGTTGAAGAAATGGATTTAGTATTAAACATCTGCCGTGGCTAAAAAATTGTTTATATCAAATTAATGCATTAGAAAGGCTAACAGCTTTACTATTGATTAAAGTGTCTCTGAATGATTGATCTATGAGAAAAGTTATAGGAAAATTAGAGAATTATAATTTTATTTTTGTTTACTTAACATAAATGTGAAAAGTGATAGTTTGGCGATGTTAATAATATTTAATATTGTATGACTTATATCTGGTAATCCCCTCAATCTTAGGGCTTAGGGCCTTGTGCTCACCACCCCCCCTCCTGCCTAGTGCTGGCCCTTTTTATAACTGTACCTGCAATACTTTGTGTTTTAATTTTCCGTTTCTTTAATAAAGTTTGTCCAAAAGAAAGGTATCTGAATTCTAAAATTTTTTGTTATTGCTGACCCTATTATAATAGCAAACAAAAAACTTAAGTTCTTCCATTCATTATGTTTTTGTTCTTTACTAACATCTAAATGCACTCTCAATTAGTTATCAACAATATTTTCCATGCCATATAACTTGAAAAAAACAACAACAAAAAAAGCCAATTAATTAGAACAGAAGGAAATAAAATATTAATTTCAGTAACACATTTGTTATGGATGATTCTGTTTGGTGGTGAGATCATCTAATACCATTTATCATGAGCCTAAGTAATTTAGAGCATGCCCCTCTAAATTATGACAGTTGAAAAAATGCAATGGGATCAACAAAGTCTATTTTATCATTTTCTTTAAATATATTATATATATATACCCACCAAAACATATGATATATGTACTTGGTATGTACATTTAAAATGTATGTGCCATCACAATATATGAGGCAATATCGCTAGCCATTAGTTGTATACCTCTGCATATTTATAGAACCAAGCAAAACATTTTTACTTCAATATCAAAATTATTTTTATTTCTACCTAATTGTCCTGCCAAAGAACGTAACAAAAAGATTTTAAAATTATGTGTTTTTTTCTTTTCCAAAAATATGTTCCTTAAATTTTTTTATGATGTTATCATCTGGCTGCTGTTGAAGTTTTAAACTTTTCAGAGATAAATGGAAATTTATAATGTTCTGTTTAAACCTCAATATTTTTATATTTTGTATGATTCAGGGCTCCTGAGTGCTGGTGATGAAATACATGAAATCAATGGAGAACCTGTCAAGGGTCTTGACCCTGATAAGATAGTCGAGATGCTTGTAAGTTTAAACGGTAACTGAATTTTTTTGTATATTTGACTGGCAAATGTCAATTTTATATTGACAGGAGAATTTTTAAATTAAAAAATAAATAAATAAAGCTGGATTCACAATAAAACAGCTTAGTTTGTAAGGCAGTAATTAAAGTTAGATGATTTAACAAATTATGTGCTTAAACTTGAGTATTACTAACTAATGAATTTCTCAATGGCAGTCACATCAGACAAAGATATAAGAGCATTTGTTTGCGACTAATATTATCTCTATCTTGTTTTAGTATTTTTGTGTGTGTTTGCAATTAGAAATAAAAAACAACAATTTAAATTTAATTTTTTAAAAATCACTTGAAGTTTAAGTTGCTTGTATTTGTGGGGGTAAATTTTTTGGTGGATGTCAAATTAATTAATGTTATAATCTGACATTGAAAAATTGTCAAAATGAATTCTCATTGCATCCTGGAATATGAGAATTAAATAACTAAACAAAATACCCCAAAAATTTACACTTAAACCTGAATAATCGCTGACTAAGCTGAATTTTTTGTTTCACATTTATTTAAGCATGAAAACATATTTTCTAAGAATAAAGGGCCAGGTATTTAGAATGTGGTATAAAATCATGATTACTTGGAGAATATCTTGATCGTCAAGGTGGGCGAGTGTCCAAACTGGTGTGCAGTTATTTATGCTTCTTCATTGAATGCTTTTTTGAGTTTGAACTGCTACACATTTCTCTCTTTCAGTCTGAGGTATCTGGCTCTGTGACTTTAAAGCTAGTGCCTTTCATGAAAACCAATGTAGGCAGAAAAACTAAGGTATATGAGGTTGTATATTTTTAAGGTCTTACCATCTGTTAGCATTTAACTGATTAACTGTAATCAATGTTCCCTGACAGGGCAGATATTTGAATGACGCTGCACAGCAAATTTTGTAAAGGATAATTAATAATAATAACTTTGTTAGTGGGGTGTAAAATTGTGCAACTTTTCTCATGAGTTATTTAATTTAGCTTAAAGACCAAAAAACTTCAGAGGGAAATTGACTTTAAGCACTAATAGATCTTAAATACATAGTATATTTATATCAGTTATAATAGGATTGCTAGGCCTTGAAATTTTAAATATTTCCTTCATTCGTTAAGATTTGAACGGAAGGCTTAATTCTTGTTTTTCAAAAAGTGTAAGCAATAATTTGTAAATTATATTTTTGATGTTAACTATGACATATATTTCTAAACATAAGTTTTAAAAATGTAAAACAAGAAAAAATGGGAACTAATAATTTCTTTTTTTTTTAAACATTAAAACATCTTAATTCAAAGGGTGTTTGAAAACAGTGAAGTGAACTATCACAGAAGTTTTGTATTAAAAATAAGTCAAACAAATATCAATAAATGTTAAATTGAACGGAGCTAATTTCAAGAATTGCACATCAGTGTTTAATGAAGTTACAACTCTCAGCTTAATAAAAATATATATTTCAGTTGAAAGTTCGATGCTTGTTTTCTTTTGACCCTGCCACGGATGAACACATCCCGTGTAGAGAGGCAGGAGTAGCATTTAAGGTAGGCACAGTCATTACCATGGTCGTCTTATACTTTGAAACTAACATTAGTGATTGCTTTATTGAACGTTAAGCTTGAAATAGTGCCTCCCTTTTTCTTTGAAGACTTAGCCAAAACTAGTTTATCGGTCATCCTAAGACTTTAAGATTAGAACTCTTCTAATTATTTTGAAAAACTTTTTAAGTTATTAATTTAATTATCTGGCATCTATGTCTTGTATTAATTTATAAATTAATTAATTCAACTAGTTATGAAAAAACAGACTTCAAGGTTATGAATCTTTCTGTAGATTGGAGATGTGCTAGAGATAGTGAGTGATGAAGATCCAACATGGTGGCAAGCAAAACATGTGGGAGACACCAGTGGCAATACTAGCACACTAACTAGTGCAGGACTTGTTCCTAGTAAACATTATCAAGAAAGGTCAAGTCCTTTTTACTGTTCTTACAGATGTAGTTTTGCTGGTCCAAAGCATTGAGTGACAGTGAAATGGTCCTCTGATATTTTAAGAACTCCTAATTATGTGAATTATTTGTTTTGTCATAATTATCATATTGTTTCATTTCTTAGTGTTGAAATCATGAGGAGGGTGAAGTTAAGAGAGGCCAGAAATCCACCAAGTAGGTACTTGGTTGTAATTTATTTTAATCTTAGACTTAGTTTACTGCTGTTGATACAATATGTGGTGCAATGACATAGGCTTAAGATTCTTAGAAACATAATGAAATAAAAAAAAAAGGAAATAATTTTAAGTCATATTTTCTTGGGGTACGAAATGCAAATGAAACCTTAAGTGCAGTAACTTTATAAAAGAAGCAAATGAAAGTTTTAAAAGAATAATAATTTTTACATAACTCCTTAAAATTGAAGCACATATTTTTAGTAATAATATTAATAATTTGATAATTTATACAGCGCTTCACATAAAAATAGTTATAAAAATATAACAAATCAATGCATTCATGGAAGACATACATATCTTAACAACATATAATGACATTAAAGTGTACATAAACTATGTTTTATCATTTAAAGAAATGTGTTAATTAAATCCTTTCACATTTAAATTGCACTGTTTAATATCAAATGAGAAATTTATTGTTTATAAAAGTGTATTTAAAAAAACCCTTTCATTCACAGGATCAATTAGCCCATGCCGCTATAGTCCCAAAATTCCGAAACAAAAGCGTTTGAGAAAGACAATGTATCACATAGTACAGAGTGGAGGTGAGTGTACTCAGGATTCAATTAACACCACAGATGGCACTCATTTCTTCCTTTTTTTTAAAATGCTGGTTAAATGGAAGCAGAAATCTTTTGTTTGACACACAATTTTCAAATTCAGTGATTACGATTAGTTTTAAAACTCTGGTAATTTACCATAATTATTTAAAAACAGTAAATTTAAATTTACTTTCAGTTTTTTCAGAATTTGACACAGATGAAATTCCTACATATGAAGAGGTTGAATTATACCGTCCCAAGCATCCATTAAAAGTATTCCGGCCAATTATCTTTATTGGTGAGCACTAGAATAATTAGTGCTAATACATGTCAAAATATCTTAAGACATATATTTGTTAGTGAGCACTAGCATGGTTGAATGCATGTCAAAGCAACTTAAAAAATAAGGGTATAATTATTTTTTTTACACATGTTGACTTAAGGTCCCCCTGGTGTTGGAAGAAATGAGTTGAAACGTCGACTCAAGGCCAGTAATCCTAATCATTTTGAGGAAGTTGTGCCATGTATGTATCAAATTCATTATAAGATTCTATTGTTTTTAGCCTGCAGAAGTAAGACATTTTACATATTCAACATGTTTTAACATTCATTCATTTCAGACACATTTTTCAGTCATTTATAATTACAGTTTGCTCCTTCATATCCCATTGAAATTTGCTTAGTGTGTCGAATCTTGGAGGCTTTTAGTAGGACCTTGCCAATTATTTAATGTTCTGTTTTTAATTTTATATTAAAGCAAAAAAAAAATAAAGCCAAAAAAAAAAGAAAAGTTTATAGTTTATAATTTAATAATTAAAAATAAAAATAAAAAATTTAATAAGATGAAGTACTGTTTAAAAAAACATTATGCATTACATTCTTTTAATGTGACTGTTGTACTAATACCACCATATAGATACAAGTCGTGAGAAGCGTCCACACGAAGAAGATGGCAAAGAGTACAAGTTTTTGACTAGAGAAGAAATGGAGCAGCAGATAATAGCTCAAAAGTAAGAGCTCCTTTTAAATTAGCCTCTTTTTCAAACTAATTTATCTAAGAACAATAATAAAACTAACCGCAAAAGAAATATAAAATTGTGGCCTTTAAAAAAAATTTTTGTTTGTCTACTGGTCAACTACTTCATTTGCTGGGTCGTAATGTATGTACTATAGAGCCTTTATTTTATAGTACTAATTTACAATTCAAAAGCTGTGAGTTTTTGTATGAGTGTTAATACAAATTCAGAACAAATTAAATTCATCAAATTTATTTATTGTTTTATTGAAAATTACTGTTAAATTTTTTTTTATGGAACAGATTTGTTGAGTATGGTGAGTACAAGGGGAACTTGTATGGCACAAGCATGGAGTCTATAAAAAATGTGATACAGAAAGGAAAAGTCTGTCTACTAGCTCCACACACTCAGGTTAGTGGCATCACCTAACACAACACTTAGACAGACTTAGGGATACAAACATTTTTCTTATTCCGTATGCAAGACAAAACATAAAGATCTCATTCTTCCAGCTGCCTCAGGTAACCAGGAAAACCAGCTCTCTATCAACACTCATAATTCTATTAATAGACACATGCAATGCATAAGCATAAGAGGGAATAATTTTCTGTATAGGAGGAGCTTCTGTGATAGATAAGATAATTAGTTTTGCCAGTTTCAGTCCATGTAGTTCAAATTTCATCGTCTTGTATTACAGTAAGAGTATAAGTAAGCACTGTAAATCTTATCATTAAAATATATATATGGATTTTTTCACCAGGCATTGAAATTCATCCGCACAGCAGAACTTCGGCCTTTTATCATTTTCATTAAAGCACCAAGTCTAGAAAGAATGAAATATACACGCCTAGAAAAACATGCAAGAGCCACCTCATCGGAATCTACATCTCCATTGTCTGTAAGTTATACAACTAAACCTTTACTGTCCATTAGTTATCTCCCTTTCCACTGTCTTTCAATTGTACATCTGTTCCTCTAAATGTCTGATTAAAGAACATCTTAATAACTGCTTTGAGTATGTAGACCATAACAAATTAGTTTATTATTCATTAAACAGAGGTCTTGTTTCTGATTGATTTTTTTTTTTTTTTTTTTGGCAGCCTGAAGAATTACGAGATATTGTTGAAATGTCTGCTAAAATGGAAGAACGATATTGTCATTTTTTTGACCATACAATTGTGAATGATGACCTCCATGCAGCCACCACTGAATTAATCACTGTTGCTGCTAAAATAGAAAAAGATGACCAATGGGTCCTTATTGGCTGGGCATTTTGATGGAGCAAATTAAGCTTTTGTTTTTCTACCATGATATTTTGTACACATTTTATATGAATAGAAAATTAGATAAATTTTTACTGTAAATATTACATGTTAAGACTTCACTTGCTGTAACATATTTGATATGTGTGTATACAGTTGAACGGTGTGTGGTCTTTCACTGTCAATGCTCATTAGCTTTATCTTTTGAATTCTAATTTTTTTTAGAGAAATAATAATTTAGTCAGGTGAATGATTTTAATCTAGACTTAATTATTTTTATGGACAAATTACAGAATGTTCAAGTTTTTTAAAAATTTATTTTTTATTAAAAATTGTGCAAATATTCTGGAAAAAGTTGGTCTGGTTCATTTCAATTTTTTAAAGAAAAGAAATACATTTTACAAGGCTATTGAATTCTTTTTATTATCTTCTAGTTTTTAAATTAGTTATGCAAATATTAAAGACCAATTTAAAAAAATCTTTTAATCAATTTTCATTCTTATTTCAAAAACAAAACTACTAATTAGTCTAGGATTTGCCTTTTATATCTATATCTTGGAAATATATTTTTTAAATTAATTTTTTTTTAAAAATTACATTGCTCTATTGACCAGCTATAAGTTAAATAATTACTTGTAATAAAATATACACAAAATTATAACAAAACTGCACACAGGTCAATAATGCTTTGACTGGTCTCAAAAACAACTTAAAACCATTTCATAACATTTGATGATTGAAAGGCAGTTGTTATTCACATAGTGCCTGTTTGGCATTTTGAAAAACAATTAGAATATTTGGAAATATTAATGTGATCATTGCAAGTACAAGTGGGATGATTTGAAATATAACTGTGATGTTTGAATGGACCATTGCTATGACCAAAAGTACCAGTGCTAGGATTGTAAGTACAAGTGTTATGTTTGAAATTACCAATGTTATGATTGAAATTACCAATGTTATGATGGAAATTACCAATGTTATGATTGAAACTACCAATGTTATGATTGAAAGTACCAGTGTTATGACTGATTATATTAGGATGCTATAGAGATGTTGTGATGCTATGGTTTGTGAAATGTCCCAAGTAATTAAGAAACTTAAATGTTACAAATTTTTGAAAGAAAGGTTAAAAGGTTTGATATAACCATAAAATTGATTTCTTGAGAAAAATCAATTACATATCAGTATGAAATTTTAAATATGCGTGACTGTTTTCTTAATTGGACAATTCTTTCTTACATTGAATATAAAAAATTTAATGGCTGCAAAATTTTATGATTTTTTAATGATGTCAGTTCCAGGTACTAGTGTTGTTGGCACAATAATGTATGATTTTTACTATTTATATATCTGCCCCTATTTGCACTAGCAGCAGCCATATTCTATAAAAGGATGTAAAGCAGACTTTTAATTTATTTGTTCCCTCTCATGAAAATGCTATACAGCTAATGTGACTTGAAATTAGTTTACAAAAGTATTAGAAAAATTTATTCAAAAAATATTAAAATAAGACCTCTCTTATTATTCATTGGAACTCTTTTTGCAATGAATTGATGTATTTAGCAAAATGCTCAAATTAATGTCTATGGCATGTTTGTGCATCATTACATCTGTCCCAAGTCCAATCCAATGAATAATGTTATATTTTATATCTATGGTGACAGTTGGATGAAGCAGACTTCAATGTTTACACTGTTGTTTACAAAGCTATTGTTCCCAGCTGGAAGCATGCACCTTGAGTATCCTGCTATTGCAGGGACTTTAACCTTACTACAGGATGCAAGCCTATCGTGACACTATCTTATTATCAACTAACAAATGGCAAAACTCTATTCCAACTTTTTTCCATGTATCTGCAATAATACCTTTTGCACTTGAAATAATTTCATCTTTTCAATCATCGTAAGGTTTAAGGTGTTGTAACTTGAATGCTTCACAAATGCCATTGTAGAATAGCTTTAAATGTTGTCTTGTTAAAGAATAAGCCAAGAGTGAGAGTGAAATAGGGTTGATGGCTGACATAGACAAACTCCATATATATCTCTATTAAGATATCAGCCACCAGAACCATTCATTAAAACTTTCTTTAGAGTGAAGGAATTAAACGAGGAATAACAATGATTCCTTTCACATCTTTTAGCTCATGGACCATGCAAAAATATTTAGTTTAGCCTGCATTGTGCTAAGGAGATGAGTGAGTGTTTTATTGATGCAGTACTGTTCAGTTTAAGAAATTGTTTCAGAGAAGGTATGTTTACTTGCTTCTTACCTGTCATATTTCATCAGTTTTATTTCTGTCCTGACATATAATCCCAAAATATGTTTCCACTTTTGAACATTCTTTTACTTTTTCCCAAAAGACATATTTTTTTAAAGATAATCAAAACTTGTAAATTTCATTAACTAGGCAAACTATTCTCATTTTAATTATTTTTGCAATAAATTTTGTTGGACATCTTAAACTTTTCTTTGAGCACAAAAAGATAATATTTGTACCAGGAACTGACTTACATTTTCTATAATGCATTCAATATATGTGATGTCTTCAAGTTTGTATTTGATATTTGAGCTATGTCTAACTAAGACTTTAAAAAAGTGCAATATGCAGCATTATTTGTAACCCAAGGCAGCATTACATTTTGAGGCATTGCCAATAAAGGTAATTGATACAGAACACTCTCTGAATTCATGGACAATTTTATTTTTACGTCAAGGGTTGTGTTGATGGCATCAAATAATTTTTACAAAATTCTGA
Source organism: Radix auricularia (assembly GCA_002072015.1). Lineage (NCBI taxonomy): Eukaryota > Metazoa > Mollusca > Gastropoda > Lymnaeidae > Radix > Radix auricularia. The sequence goes on along the minus strand of MUZC01000235.1, from coordinate 110,801 downwards.
CTTTCATAATATTATATTTAAAAAAAGATTTCATACTCACTTATAAATGTACTTTGACCATGATATCTAATCATTTCCGCTCATATCATATCATGAATAATTACTGCATTCATCATTGAAATGTTTGTTATTGGTTTAAATCTGCCCTCTTTGGCTGCATTGTTTCTTATTGTTGTCCTAGAATTCATGAATTGGCACTGATGGACTTGTCAAAAAAACAAAAAACAAAAAAAAAAACCAACTTTAAGTTAAAATAGGTTAAATTTATTAAAGCGCTAACAGCTTTGTAAATTTAAATAAATATTGTTTATATTTACCCACTGCCCCCATTAAAAAAAGTGGCGGAAGTTTGTATTAGTATTAAGAGTTTTTTTTCAATTCAATAGCACACCCGAAGAAAAAGTAATATATATTTATATTACTTATTAATCATGTTAACAACTTTATCTTATCTTATCTGATTTTTGTTTTCATTTGCAATAATATTTTTTCCTTATTATTGGATAGGTAAGATTTTATTAGGAGATGATTTAAAAAATAAATTATAAAATTTAAAAAAAATCAAATTAAGGGGAGATAAGTACACAATTAAATATGCAAAACTTTGTTTTGCTAATCTATCCTGAAAATCCCTCTCCATTCCATCCTTACTAACGTCAAAAGCTGTAAAAATATATGCAGAAGGGCGCGTTTTTAAAAAGTAAACCTTAAAATATTTATATTCAAATCATTCGTCTGAAAATTAGAAATGTTTAAATAATATAATACGGTACAAGTTTTGGTACTTACTTTGGTTAATTACAAAGGTTCACTATGGTCTATGGCTCTGGTAATTTATTTGCTCAATTAATCGGAAATATTTAATAGATTAATTTCCATTAATTATATTTTAATAACGTAATTATTGATCCCGTAAAGTCACGATTCATCATTTAGCAAAATCAGGTGAAGTCGCTGTACTTCCATGCTATGCAAAAAATAAGGAAGAAAAACCTTGCACGTCTAAATAAATAATAATGGGAGGGAAAAGTATGTGTAAGTACTAACAAAAATATTAATAATAATAAATTGGGAAATAATATTATAAATATTTTCTTCAACTTTAAATCGAATTTTCATTGATCAAATTAATGTTAATGGATTAAAATGTTTAACGATTAATCGATTAAATAACCGTTATTTTCACAGCCTTGGCTACTAAATATTACATAATCAGATCACTGTTCGAGCTTAGCAGCTATGATCAATATGCTCGCTAACTTGCTGAGTCAGGATGCACTGGTAACGGAATTGAGTTTCTTTTAAGTTCTACAAGACATGTTTACCTCGTGCACACTGCACATCGGCTTAATATTTTAAAAAACTCATCTCTCAGCCAAAAACAAAAAAAAAATGTTTTAAAAGACAATATTAAAAAGAAATGCACGAATACCACGCTACTTCGCGGATTAAAAAAAATATTGTAGATCTTGTAGTCTTAGATGAGGTGGCCCAGGAAGAGGCGTAAAATACAGTCACCGCGACGCAGTAAAAGTCATCATAACTTTTATCGTCATTATTTTTACTTCACATCATGTTCTTTACAAAGTCCGCCCCGCGCTTACATTTTAACCGGACTGCGGTCCCATCTTAAATAGTCTGACGTATTATATATGTAAATACACGCATATATTTACATCTTATCTATCTATCTATCCATCCATCCATCCATCCATCCACCCATCCACCCATCCATCCATCCATCCATCCGTCCGTCCATCCGTCCATCCGTCCGTCCGTCTGTCCGTCTGTCTGTCTGTCTGTCTATAAATCAAAGTATCTGTGTGTGTGTGTGTACCTGTCCTTTATAACTGACTAAACCATTCATTCGATCGTCATGAACATTTTTGAGACTGTTGAGTACCCTTCCGGAATGGTAAGCTGCAAATTTTTCAAAGGTAACTGTTTTAAATGCAGTCCTAAACCTTAAATTCACACTCACAGCAGAAAATCATAACAAGTTTTCTTGAAAGAAACTTCAATGAGCAACGGCAGAGGTTAGTTGCAGACATCCCATCCCTGACTGATGAATTTCAAAGGCGCTTTCAGGATTTTGCAACTATTGAAAAGGAAATCATTTTTTCGTCGCCTTTCTCTGTGGACACAGATGATGCTATTGGCCCTAGGCCATCTTCAATTCCAACTGGAATTAATGAGTTTCAAAGTAATGCTGAATGGCACAACCGACAACAACATCTTTCTCTCATTGACTTTTACTGTCAGCTGGATAAAGACAGATTCCAAGAGATTCGAACTAAGTGGCTCTTATATCATGCGCATAAACCCCAGTGTTATTGAACCTGACCTCACCTGCTTACTGCATTCAAAATCTCAGTTTCACCCTTGACATTAAAATTTTGCAATAAAAACTTCTCAAAGTATGTTATTTTTGGTTATTATATTATTATTTTTTCCTCATAACTTTACTATATGGAATATGACCCACCGTGGGAAAAGTTTGGATGCCCCTTATGTTAACTTAGAGCCGTCCATATAGTATGTCCCGCTATTATTGACCGTTTTAATCATCCGCCTCCCCCCTGTCACAAGCTTTCACAAATCTTGCACTACCCCCTCCCCTTAAAAAAAGTACGTCACACTTTTGAGCAAAAAAATTATATTAAAAAAGTAATTACCCCCCCCCCCNTGCCTGTCGTCCCATCTGGGGCATAGGCCACGAACAAAGACTCTCCAGGCATCCCGGTCCTGTGCCAATCTCTCTAGCTGTCCCCAGCTGTGCCCACTCTTTTTGGAGTCTGTCTCCAGTTCCCTTCTCCATGTCATTTTGGGTCGACCTCTTTTTCTCTTGCCCTGGGGGTTCCAAGTGAGGGCTTGTCTCACAATGCTGGATGTAGGCTTTCTGAGGGTGTGGCCAATCCATCTCCATCTGCGCTGACGTATTAGTTCTTCCACTGGCTCTTGTTGTGTACGTTGCCAGAGGTCCTCGTTGGTGATGATATTGGGCCAGCGGATTCGGAGAATTGTTCTGAGACATGTGTTTATAAATGCTTGAAGCTTTTTCGAAACGGCTGCTGTAATCCGCCATGTTTCAGCTCCATATAGCAGGACAGGCTTTACTGTGGTGTTGAATATCCTGACCTTGGTCTGGAGGGTCAAGTTGTTGCAACTCCAAACTTTTTTTAGCTGTTTAAATGATGTTCTTGCTTTGCCAATTCTCACTCTAACATCAGCGTCTGTCCCTCCCTGCATGTCTATGATGCTACCGAGGTATGTAAAGCTATCCACCTCCTCTAGATTTGATCCTCCCAGTGTTATTGGGGTGTTGCTTGATGCATTTATTTTAAGGACTTTGCTTTTTCCCTTGTGGATGTTTAGGCCAACACAAGAAGAGAACTGTGCGACAGAGTTAGTTTTCTCCTGCATCTGTTGCTGTGTGTGTGATATTAGGGCCAGATCATCCGCAAAATCCAGGTCATCAAGTTGTTTCCATAGTGTCCACTGGATACCATTTCTCTTCTGCTCTGTAGACATCTTCATTATCCAGTCAATGGTTAGCAAAACTAAGAAGGGTGAAAGCAAACACCCTTGTCTGACTCCAGTCTTTACCCCAAAAGCCTCTGTTGTTTTTTGGCCATGAATGATTCTACATGTAAGGCCTTCGTAAGATGTCTTAATTATGTTAGTCGGCTTTTGTGGTATACCGTAGTGTCTTAGCAACTTCCACAGGGTTGGCCTGTCAACGCTATCAAACGCCTTCTCATAGTCAATAAAGTTGATGTATAATGGGGAGTTCCACTCCAGGGATTGTTCTAATATAATTCTCAGTGTGGCAATCTGGTCAGTGCATGATCTATCCTTTCTAAAACCTGCTTGTTGGTCTCTAAGATGGGTGTCTATTGCCTCTCTCATTCTGTTTAGCAGCACTCTATTAAATACTTTGCTTGGTATGGATAGCAGTGTTATTCCTCTATAGTTGGAGCATGAGCTAAGATCACCTTTCTTCGGGAGCTTAATCAGATGTCCTTCTTTCCACTCTGTTGGAATCTGTTCTTCCTCCCATATTTTCTTGAAAAGAATGTGCAGCATTTCAGAGCTAGTCATGATATCTGCTATCAGGGCTTCTGCCGGTATTGTATCTGGACCAGCCGCTTTGCCTTTCTTTAGTTGTTTAATTGCTCTGCTTATCTCTTGTTTTGTGGGTGCGCTGCAATATATTTCTAGATCTTGTTCCGCTGGCTCAATGTTGAGTGTGTATTGTGGGGCTGGTCGGTTGAGGAGTTCTTCAAAATGCTCTATCCACCTTTTTTTCTGGCCCTCTTCATCAGGTATTGATTTCCCATCTTTAGTTTTAACAAGTCTCTCTGGATTTTTGAATTTTCCGGATAGCTTTTTTATTGTGTTGAATAGTTCTCTTGTGTTACCATGATACGCTGCCTCTTCTGCTTCAAGAGCTAGTCCTTCCATGTAGTTCTTTTTATCTGATTTTATGCTGCGTTTAACTTCTTTATTGGCTTCTGCGTATTCTGCTGATGCTCTAGCTTTTTCAGTTCTGGTGCGACTGTTGTTAAGATTTGCCTTCTTCTTTTTCTTATGCTGGATTTTCTCCATGGTTTCATTAGAAATCCATTCTTTATGCATTTGTTGTTTGGGGCCCAACACTTCTTCACAGGTTGTCGTGAGTATCTCTTTAATGTTTTTCCAGTTTTGGTCGATTGTCTCTTCGTTACCTAGATCTTGTAAAATCTGGAATTTGTTGGATAACGTTAGTTTGAACTCACTAAGTTTTGGTTCCTCTTTCAAAAGAATAGTGTCAAAACATTGGCGCTTGCTCCCATTGTTTGTCCAATTCTTTTTCAATTTGAGCTTTAGATTGGCAATCAGTAAGTGGTGGTCTGAGGCCACATCTGCCCCTAACATCCTGGAGAGATCCTCTAAACTTTTTACAGATACAGATATGGTCGATTGTTAGCTGTAGACATATCTGGTGATATCCATGTTGCCTTGTGGATATTTTTATGCATGAAGAGACTTCCACCAATGACCAGTCCATCTGTAGCACATAGATCTGCTAGCCTCTCACCATTATCATTCATCTCTCCGAGGCCGTGTGTTCCCATGCATTCTTCATATCCATTATTGCTGCTGCCAATTTTTGCATTTAGGTCGCCCATCAGTATAATGACATTGCTCCTGGGACACTTTTGGATAAGGGTTCTCAGCCTGTTGTAGAAGTCCTCTTTGTCCTCTTCTTTACTGTCGTTGATAGGAGCGTATACCTGTAGAAGATCCATATTGATATCTTGCTTTTTGGTCTTAAATCTTGCTGTGATTATTCTTGGGCCATGGGCTTCCCATCCTATTAGGTCGTTCTGAGCAGTTCTGGAGAGCATCAGTGCTACTCCTTGGATGTGAGCTGCATTTTCCTCTTCCTGACCTGAATATAATAGCAGTTCTCCTGTGTTGAGTTTCATCTGGCCTGAGCCAGTCCACCGGGATTCGCTTATCCCTAGGATGGCCAGTTTGTATCGTCGCATTTCGGCAGCAACTTGGGCAGTTTTTCCAGCTTCGAACATGGTCCTTACGTTCCAAGTTCCTAAGCTGGTGGTGGTCCTAGTGGAGAGGATGGTAGTCTGCCGGGTGGTTTCCGATTGGCTTTGGCCACCCAGCTTCATTAGTTCTCTGTTAAGAGATCCATCATATCCAAGGTCCGAGTTTCCTATTTTTATCTTCTCTCGTGTTTTTGTAGCAAGGCTTTTTTTACGGGAAGGGTTGCTAGCCCTTCGCACAACCCTCCTCCTCTCTCACCCGGGCTTGGGACCGGCTACGGCGGAGTTACGTACTTTATGCCGTTTCGTATTGCTTTAGAATTTTTTGGTGTCCTTAATTCGTGGATTTTCACTTAACCTGGTCCTCATTAAGCGCGATGAACGAAAGTTTACTAGAAGCGGATATGTGCGAAGATATACATTTTAGTGGGACCATTTTGAGTGTCGCACTGTTTGACCTCGATTATAACGCGCTTTTCGTCTTTTGTTTCCTTATATATACCGGCCTACCATTTTGAAAAGGAATGACAAAATATAAACATACTTTTAGTTTCATCGCATAAACAGGTTAAAGAAAAAAAAACACAAAGATTTTTAATCTAATAACTTTTCTTGCAAGTAGACATAAAGTGACGTTATGTATTAGCGTGACAGACATTAAAAGACATGACGTGTTAGACAGACATAAAATGATGTGACGTTTTAGACATAAAATGATGTGACGTGTTAGACATAAAAAGATGTGACGTGTTTGACAGACATAAAATGGTGTGACGTATTAGACATAAAGAGATGTGACGTGATAGACATAAAATGATGTAGCGTGTTTAACAGTTTGGCATTTGAAGTAATCCACCAACAGGTAAACGTGGGCTGCCCACGTGACGTTGTGTGCTCGCACCCATTCATTCGGCTGTGCCACTGTCCAGGTTGAAAAGAGAAAGGTAGAGAACAGTGTTAAGATGCTTGCTGTGCCTTGGTTACTGACCCACACCATCCAGGGTTTGTGTCGGCTACGTCAACAAGACCCGCTGGGTAATGAAGAGGTTCAACCGCAGCAAACTATCCAACAGTAGCACAACAAACAGCAACATAAACAGCAGCAGCAACAACAGAAATTAGTGGCACGACCGTCGGACAACCTTGTGAGTAATTCAGTCGGTGCGGCACAGACGAGCAAGGTTTCCACGGCTAGAACTGAACCCTTAGTCGCTCAACTCCCCCGAGAGAACGCCATACCTGTAGGCACAACGCAAGAACAGCACATCTCTAAACGTGAGTCATTTTTAATCTCATTTTCTAGAATAATTATACAGACTGGCAGATTTTCAGTATGATTGTAAACTGGTGTTATATTTAGGTTCAATTTTATACATTACCAGATAATAATCTACGCTGTAGACACCAATATTATGCCATTTAATCTATAATCATAGAGGTGAAGATTCTTAAAGCTATATTATTCTTGTTGCGTTGGCTTAATTTTTTAGTAAAAGTGATAGAAAATTGTCAGTAAATAGCTGAACTTGAAACTCAACACTTGTGTAACGAATTCTGCTGACATGGAACTTAAAAAATCAATGCCTTCAATAAAAGATTTTATTATTTATTTATTTAAAAAAAATGTTTATTTTAAATATCGCCAACGTTTGATAATTTTATTTCCTGATATGAAAACGCTCACATTGAATGACTTCATAAATTAAGTAAGTTACCGTTTTTATGTAAAGCGCTGTGAGCCCAGTTGCTTGTTTGGATACTGACTGACTGACTGCGCTATATAAACTATCAAATTATTTTTTACTATAAATATACTGAAATTAGAGTATCAATAACTATTATATCAAGCAAAGGCCTATTCCAAAAAAAAAAAATAAAAAAAATAAATAAATTTGAACAGTTTCAAATATAATTATGTATGGCTATAGCATTAAGTCATTAATTGCATTGATAATTATGCTTCGTGTTAAGAATTAAGTTTTAGAAATGAAACATTAAGACAGAAACCCACACTAATTACGAGACAGTCCCGTATAAAAATTAATCAGCATGAAACTACATAGTACTATTTGTTACCGTGTGGACAGTGATGTTCTCATGTACCCGTTTCTTTCTCTCTCTCTCCCCCACACCCGAATCACAGAGACAATCGCCCTGCAATCCAGCCAACCTTTGACCCCCAGCACACAAACAAGTGTAAAGAACCTAGTGCTCGCTCCAACAGCTTTAGGTAATGTTGTGTTATCTATTTTTAACTTTCATCGGCCATCTCGAGCTCATGGGCGTAGGTAGATGAAGATGACGTAATTTATTTTATTTTCTGCCTTGAAATTTCTCGACATTCACAATTTAAATCCTCCCAATTATGTAAAGACACTAATTGTTCAAATAAAACGTTTAGTAGTAGAAAACCACAGCTCTATGTATTTTAGTGAAAAATAATTAATGACATGCATTAAACTTCACTTAATAAAATATTTTATAGCATAGCATTATCATTAACAGACATTTAATTAAGGGGCCGTATGTAAAGTACGCCACGCTCCAAGAAAGGTGTGTGTGTGTGTGTATGGGGGGGGGGGGTTCTATGCCTGACAGTTAACGTCTTTTCCATTGACAGTTTGTGACGGGGAAGGGGGTTCTGGCCATGTGTGATGTCTACATTTATTTCTAAAAAAATAAAAAGCGACAAAGTACGAAGATCATGTTCCAACGTTTTACCTACGAGATTCTTTCATCCTCTAATAACAAATAACCAAACAACTGATGGACTTCGAGCTTCACAAAGAACAGATGCAGATTCTCATATGTTTCCTTCCTTGTTTGTGGCACAAACTCTCAAATTTGATGACATTTTGCCGATATCAACAATAATTTTTAAAAATACAACCATGTGATCTTTATTGTCAATCTTTGCATACCAGCTTACTTGATCAAATAGCAAAGTATGTCACTTATATTTTGGCTCACAAACAATTTTGAAGAAACATTCAGGACAACACAGAGGTCGGGCTCAGTAGACTGTGCACATCCAATTGTTCAAGAATCAACTCAGTTAAAACGCATCTGTCCTTTGAGAATCGCTGCCAGAAGGCTAAGTGAACCCATGGCAGTTACTGCCAAAAGTGAAAATAGACGGCCCCATATCCATGTGTCCACCGAGCTCCAATCGGTAACTTGCTTTAAAAGGGGGAACAAAGGGTGGCTTTGCACTGTGCCGTGGCCTGTGAACGTTGCTTCACTTGCCGAATTGGCGTAGGCTGAATTTGAAGACGTGGAAGAATCTATGAACCATTCCGTGTGGGAATATTGATGGCCAACTGATAGCGTTTTTATATGGACTCTAATTTATGTAGTGTGTGGAGTTATTGGTACAGCCATGTAATTCAGTATCCATTTCTCAACCGGATTTGCACTATTAATATTAAGCAGAGGCGTCACTAGAGTTGGTGTCACCCGGGGCGGCAGCTCAAAGTGACACCCCCACATGATTTAACCCATAGAACTCCTACGAGTTTTCCAGTGCCAAATAACGGGAATATATAGAATTATACAGTCTGGTGTCACCCCCCTGATGGTGTCACCCAGGGTGGTCCGCCCCACCGCACTCCCCTAGCGACGCCACTGATATAAACTCGGATCATGTTTGGAAGTGTGAATTTCTTAAGTATAGGACAGACTGTGAGTGTTAGGTATCAGGTAAAACATTGATTTTTTGAACCTATCAATATATAATTCTCATGGTCCAGCCATTCTGGACACCAAGCAAGCTGTCTAACCCCACTGACCAATCAGCTGCCAAGAAAAGGTAGTGCACAGGGTGGGGGTCATCGAGACCAACGATGCATTCAATTGAGGTCAATTACTTTGTTTTTTTTTTTCAGAACAGAATAGCATGTATTTCGTAGTGTAGTGGATATTACATTCGCTTAACACGCGGAAAAGTCGTAGGTTCAAGCCCCTGCTAAGACATTACTTTTTAAATTTTTAATAATGGTAGTGTTTGTGCCCGTTCATTTCCCGCTTTCTTTTCGAAAACGATTTTGCAACACGGCTGTTTATTTACATAAAAGGAAAGAAAATGAAACGGTTGAGCAGAAACCTCTTACAAAAGCATAGTTACAATGAAAATATGTCGACTTTGTAAGGTAATAAAATTTTCTCTATAGATTATTTCGAATTAAAAAAAAAATAAATAAAAATTGTTTTGTTTTTTAGGAGGTAAAATGAGTTTAGAATGGGCCCAACAACAGGTGGAGAAATTCAAGTTTGACTTTGAAGAAGCAGACACAGACAAGAGCGGAACACTATCCTTTAAAGAAGTCTTTCAAGTTCTCAAAAAAGTTGGATTTAATGGCAGCGAGCAAGAAGCACAGGTAAAGTTGTTCAATGAAGATCTGATCAAATAAGAGCATATGAAAATAGGAATAGGTTTATGCCCGTAAGTCTGTTGACTTCATGTTATTTCTTAAAATCTTAATATATTTGAAGTAGTTCAATTCAGAAAGCCACTTAAACTTTGTAATGTAATCACACCAGCAATTTGTTCTTGAACACTTTGAAGGTTTAGAAAGTTTGATTGTAAACTTAATTGAGATCACAAACATGGCCATCACTAGTTATGTTATCAACTGGTGTGGCATTCAAGTGAAACCATCAAATCTATGGATATAAATATTGGGCAAAATGGTAAATGTTAAAATGGTTTAGGTGTTCACATTTCAAGAAGAGCTCATTAAATTTTTTTAAAAAGGTGAAATGGAGCCAGAACAGAAGCATAGAGTGTAAAATATTCAAGTAACTACTAAATTAAGCTCATTGGGCAACAGTGTTTTAGGTAAACACCTTAAACTTGTATTTGTTATTTTCTTTCCAGTTAATATTCGGCCACTTAGACAGGGATAATGACAAACGAGTAACTAAAGAGGAATTTGCAGCAACTTTGAAAAATCTTCCTAGACTAACAATCAAGTAAGTATTGAGCAGCTTTTAATGGGCTGTTTTATCATTAGAATAATGACCATACTGAAGTTAACTGATGTAACCATCTTGTATTTGTTTTAATAAAAGATATAATTATGTTAAACTGATTTAACTCTATTAAAAAATATTCATTTCAGTTTAACAATTCCTCATCTTTTAATAGCTGCATCTAAACACAAATTGATCTTATGTAGTTTTGTTGAAAGCAGTGGCAATATGGATGAGGTGAACTTTGATTTTGACGCTACCCTCACATCTTATTAAGATTGTTTACTTTGTTGACAAATGAATTCCTCCAGAAAAGTACCAAAGTTATCAAAGTACAAAGATTGTATTTGTTTCAGGGAATTTGTTCTGCGTAAAGCTTTCCTTCAACTAGACAAGGACAAAAGTGGATACCTGACACGAACGGAGATAGAGGATGCTACCAAATCTGAAGCTGGCTTAAACATTGCAGCAGAGAAGATCTCTGACCTCTTAATATACTTGTGTAAGGAAGACAAGGACCAGAAGGTAACTTTTGTCTAGTTTGACACATAAGTGAGTTGTTAAAGTGGAAATTTATCCAATACAAATCTCCAATATCTCAATTGTTCTAACTTTAATACACGGCCGTGTTTTAGACCAAATTAAATCACTTAGCCTATCTTAAAGAAAGTAAGTCCTTGCCCTAACCAAATAAATGTATTTTAAATGGTGTTAACTCTTTCCCTCCACTAGGTGAGTTATGAAGAGTTTCTTCGAGTTTTTGGTGTCCAGCAAGAGGCAACTGTAATGAGGCAGGTTTTCACAAAATTGGATGCGGACAAGAGCGGTTTCTTGTCAAAAGAAGAAATCCTTGAAGCTGTTAAATCAGAGTTTGAACTCAAGCTGAAAGCATCCAAAATTGCCGACCTCCTTTGTTACTGGTGCAAAGATGCAGATAAAAAAATCAGTTATGAAGAGTTTGTGCAGGTTTGGGTAAAGCAGGAGGAAAAAAAAGTAAAAACCTAATTTAATTATTTTTCCCAAAAGAAAATAAAATGTCTGTAGGTATATGATATTTATAACATTTTCAATACATGAACTTTCAAAGTGATCCTTCCTTATGTTCATTTTAGACTTATCTCGTTAAAATTTCTTTAAAAAAAAAATTATCTTTGTGTCATATGCTCTAAATTACTATCTTTCTACCACCTATTGGAAAATACTCATAATTTGTGGTTAATTTATTTTCAAAAAATTGTTGGGTAATTTATTAATTTTTGCTAATCTGTTACTACTGATAGGCACATTTACTGTAAAGTGATGTTTCCCTTGTTTAAAAATTATATCAGTCCTACACATTCATACAGTATCAATATAAATTATTATTTTTACGTTTTTTTCTGTTTATTGTTGATTGCTTGTCACAGTAGTAGTAATAGCATTAATAGTTTTCAGGAGAAATGTCAGCTGTTTCTTCAGGTGTCTACTTTCTTGTAACATGCAGTAAAGACATATTTAATGTTTCAAATTGTGGTAAATTGTGACTGACAATAATTTTAAACAAGAATTTTTTAGCTATAAAAATTTGTGTTTTATATACAATTAGCCCCATAAATTATACTTTGATATGTGTCATGTTTCTTTTATCTTTGAAATCCAGAATAGAATTTTGTTTCCAATGTAAAATTAAAAGATTTAATCTAAATTGTTTTAATATACTTGCATTGTTATAGTAACTGTCACCACCAATGTGTGAAATGAGGCAAATAGGATTTACTTTCTTTCCACTCATAACTATCACTACCATTAGCAGAACATAATCTATTTCCACTCTTTGTCAAACACTGAATGACTTATCACTCGAATTGAGTTTCCCAAATGAGACTTAATTTTTTAAAGATACTTTATATGAATAACAATGGTCCAACAGTTTTCATTTTACTTTAATTTTATTCCAATTTCTTTCTCTCACAAACCGTTGGGAGGCGGCTAGTTACATGTATTTACAAAAATACTTCACAACATTTAGGGCCAAGCAAACTTGTTCAAAGTTAGTCAAAAACACTACTAGAGTTATCAACACTACCATGGTAGCCATTCGTTTTTTTCTTTTTCAGTATAGAGCAGGGGTTGGCGAACTTGTTAGCTTGATACCCCTAAATTAGGGCTGCGGAAATTAACGATTAATTTTTCCATTAATCGGTAAAAATTTGTATCAATTAAACAATAAAATGGCTATTAAAATTTAAAGACAATATTTTAAAAACAATTTTTTGATTTATTAATAAATGATTATTTATTAATAATTAATATTAAAAAAAATCAAGTGTAAACTTTAAAATAAGCAGTTTTTATAAGGGAAATGATATTTTAAAAAACAATGTCTTTACTTAATTAACAATAACAAAATTTAAATTCGTTGACATTAAATTGAACTACTATATTTAAATATATCTCCTTAAATATTATTATAATTTTTGAAATTAAATACTTAAGTTATTGGCATTTTATGAAATTTTCAGTTTAATGAGGTCATACATCTTATTTTCAGCTTTAATCAAAATTATTGATTATTTGGTAATTTTTCAAAACATAATTAAATTTAAATTAATCAATAACAGTCCTACCCTTCCCTCAAGTCTGCATTACCCCCAAGTGCTCCCTATTCACCCCAAATGGGGTAATTTACCCCTGTTTCGCCAACCCCTGGTATAGAGCGTATGCTAGCTTCTCACTTCAAGACCAGGCAATGCCTTTCATCAACATAACACTTCACACAGCCATTTTCAACACCCACAAACAAAAACGGACTGAAAACTCCTCATGGAACTTTCATGCCATAAAAAATGAAAGGCGTAAATCTTTCGGGTACAGAGTTCATAATACTATACCATCACGGCCAGCTATACATTCAAGGGGTTTAATATCAAAATTTGCCCGAGTTATGCCTTCTTGGCCCTTGTGTATAACATAATACAATAAGTGGACTGGCAGATTAAACCAAATGATCCTTAATGAAATGTACAGAATACAACTACAACAAGATTAAAATACAGCTAATAATACAGCGTACATGTGTCAGGGATAAGCATTCAAAAAAGTAACAGTTACTTTTTTCTTACAAGCTCTTTCACACAAAGTATTCCTGGCTCAAAATTTTAATACAACAGCCTTATGTCCATCTTCCTGGAATATATACAGTAAAATAAATGTTTCACTTGCCTTTGTCCTATTTTTTATATACATGACAATTCTTTATCTTTTTTTTATAGCATTCTGCCAAAATTCTTATAAAGCGAAGGTAAAAGAGTAAAATTCAGAAGGCCTGGGTCATTAAAATGTAATTACAAATATGGTTATTAAAAATTAATTACAAATATACATGTGTATATAATGGGTGAATTGACAAATGTGCACATATGCCAATGCATATGTATTGTATGGAAGGCTATTTACTTAGGCCAGGGGTGTCCAAACTTTTAGCAAAAAAAATTTGTATTACATGAAGTATAAATGAATGGAGGCCTGATTAAGATAATAAAAGAAATTACATACTTAAAAGGCTGAATAAAAGACTTTTTAATTACATTACATCTAATTTACACCCTTGACTTAGGCCATCCAGTACAAAGTGACAATAATTCCTTAGACATGAATGAAATTCAGACTTTTCATAAAGTCAATCTCTTCACAAAGAAAAGTGAAGGATTCTTTAATTAACTTAGGTAACCATAGAATATCCTGGGAATTAATTTTTTAAGATGGTGTTTTAATCTAAAAAGCATTGTATAGCAGTGCTTTTAAATAATGACAGAAATGAATGCTTATTTGTGTAAACTTTTGGATTTATAGTCATAAAAAAAGTAATTTGATTGTGTCACAAAAACCGAACCAGTGCAAGTGTGTTTAATTAGGGAAAAGGTAAGAAGTTTGTCATTGACAAAATGAAAATGTAGCAAATCTTCATCAAAAGAATTAAGAAGAACAAAAAATGATTTAAAGAATCATCTTGTCACATTAACCTGTCAGCAGTGCATACAACTCAAACATCATTATTTCCATCCACCAAGACTATTGTGATATTGATGTTGTTACTTGACTTGAGATTGGGAACTAAACCTTTTATATACTTCATTTTTTTCTAGCCTGTGTAAATCTTGATTTCATCATCTGTAATATACAATTCCTTCTTCAAATTTAGCTAAATAGAAAACCATACATATATTTCATATGGCCTAATTATTAAACTGTTGTTGAGCCTTCTCGTCTATGAGGGGCATTCACCGACTTTTACTAATTAACAAATATTACATTGTACAAATCATGGCTCATTAAGTCCTTGAATGCTTTAAGGCACTTTATTCTCAGAATCTAGTGAAAGTAAATTAAAATTACAGCAGGAATCTTAGTGAGGAGTTGTGTGGTTAAAAATTTTAGCTCTCAAAGTAAGAAACAATGGATTGATTTTTTTTGTTAGACTTTCAGGAAAGTTGATTTCTATACCCTTTTTAAAGAATCAATTAACTAAAATGAAATGGGGGTGGGACTGCAATCAAGCTAACTAGAAAAAATATAAGTCTAGAAAAACAAAACAATCGAGTAACTATCTCATCATTCTTGAAACTGTAAATGAATGTCTTAGTTTGAGACCATGCTCACATTTCTCTAATTGTGGTCATACTTTAAGCTTGTACACTTATTGATTAAAAAAAAAGGTAACTAAATTTGATAATATCAAAATATTTACATACACACACTACATTTCATGACTAATTAAACTTTTTCATGAAACAGAGATAAAGTGATTATTATAATCCAATATTCAACAAGAAAACATAACTTCATTCTTAAACACTGAATGAAAGCAATAGCATTATCTCACATGAAACTATTGTTTTGATAATTTTTTGCCTAAATACTCTTGAAGAGTTCTTTGTTATTCCATTATCTAGGAGCTTTTGGTATAAACTGTTCAATGATTTTAAATCACCACAAAGTCACATACTTGCCATTTATGCAAAGTTATTTACATTTCAACAAATTATAATAAATATATGCTAAAAATGTTTAGGTTTTTTATTTTAAAGTGATGAGACCACTTACTAAATTCACTTGAGTACAATAGCCATCATACATCTTTCTGAGCAAAAGATTGTGTTAAAATCAAATTATATCTTAATAGTGTTACTCAGAAATAATCAGTTCAAATATGTTGCAAGCACATCCTGTTTTTTTCTAACATACATTTATAACAATGTGAGAGGTAATCTTCTAATCGCTCATTATATCACCTGGCCAGGATGACAATCTGCTATATTTTTATATCCTCTTGTTCGGCGAGGCATGCTAATGTCTTTCTTATTCGCAGCGCTGTAAGACGAGCTGCAGCATTGCTGTACCAGCATTCTTTCATCAGGCGGGCCATGACACGGAGAGACTAGAAATAAGCCATAATAAACAAAAAGCAATTGAGACGGCATAAAAGTGTTTTAATTTGTTAATGGGTGGACTATCAAACAGAATTCATTTACTTTTCATGAGGTAGTTCAAATTAGAAATAAAGAAAAAAGTTTGCATAATAAATATTTTGATTTTTTTATCAGAAGATCTTTTACCTATCTCAATTCTCCTCACAGAAGAAATGTGAAATATTGTGTTTTTCCATTAAAGAAAATATTTACCTCAATATTTTGCCACCTGTTGGGAATAGCTGGTCTCTGCTTGTCTCCACAAACAATCTTCCGCATCTCTTCCAGAGATGGATCAGACGGTACCAAATCATAATATGGCTGTTGATATTCTTCAAAAATTCCTGCAATTAATAAAAAAAAATACTGTCATTTTGTGTAGGAAAACATAAATGTCTGAATAAATTTCTTAAAAATATTAGCGAATCAAAGATTTGATTAAAACTGAATGTAAATAAACTGGAGACTAGAAGAATTTGAAAGATGAAATAGAAAGTAGCAGTGGAACTGTAACAGGCACATTTGGCTGCTGAGACCAGTAAAATGATAATTTAGATAATGAAATGGTCTACAAAAAATATAAAAGTATTAATTTTTTTTATTTGTCTAGAAATGGTAAAAATAAAGGCTGCCTACCTCCTACAGAACATCGTCTTGCTATTTCCCACAGTACTAGACCAAACGAATAGACATCTGCCCTTTTGAAGGATTCAAAATGATCCATGTTGATGGTCTCATCAAGGCACTCTGGGGCCATATAGCGTTTAGTGCCAACTCTGTTGTTAGGAGCTATGTCCACACTGTCCAGCTTAGAATCATGACGGACTGCCAAACCTGTTTTATAAAACATTTAAAGAAGAACTTACACATAATTTTTTTAGATTTCAATCCATCTGAAAGCATATAACATCGCAGTAAGCACTGATCAGTTAAGAATACCCACTTCATAAAAACCTATAAAAAAATGTTTACAATAAAATCTGTGTAGCTTAGTATCCAAGTTATCAATTTTTTATCAAAAATTTTATAGTTAAAAAATATATAAACTATAATATATATATGCTATGGTTGTTAACGGTTAATCGGTTAACCGGTCCTCAGATTAGGATTGGTCCCGTTTAATAAGGACCGGTTAACTGCATTTCAATAAGCCCGTAATAAGCTTATTACTATTACCCCGAGTCTGTAGTTGTTGCGCTACGGTTAAGATGCAGGGCAGCATACAAGACTAAAGACTAATGGTGACTTCAATTCGCTTTCTCCATATTCCGGTATATAAATAACATACACGCCATAACTATTAGTTTACTTCGGCTACTGCTAAGGAACATTTTTTAAAATTTTAATTTGCTTAGTAGTCGATGCACTGTGACTATACGAGAGCTAACACAGTGCACGTTTGATGTCAACAACGGTCAAGGCGGAGGCTTTTTCTATTTATATTAATTATAGTTTCTTATTAAGACAAAGAAATCTATAAAAGCATATGACCCCGTGACCTATCGGCATTTTCTGATCACTGGTTTATGGTCTGTTTCAGGCATTCAAAAAACTTATCGGCGCACGCCGCTTAGTGAAGTACATGTACCTATAATACAAGAGGTATTTGAAAGACGTAGCAAAGATACCGGGAAATTAATCGGCCCACAAATTCGAGTTCGGTCTTTTAGTTTTAGTGACAGTTTTCCTGCTAGTCAAAGGCATTTGATTACCACATTAATAGTACGGCAAGTGTAGCTCAAACCCTATTTGAACAGAAAAAACGGGGAGGGGAAACGTGTGTGCCGCAAAATTCAATTATTCTGGCGAGTGATGATTGAAAAATAATGTTTTTTTAAAAAAATAAATTCCATTTTATCATCATTGTTTACTTCGTAGCTTTATAATTTTATTATTATTTTTAATTTTAATATGCGAGTTGACCGGCATCACTACAAGAGAGGTAAACATGACATCACAATGGACGGGGCGAGGTGTCGGACTTTAAAACTAATGAAAAATACCTTGCTAACTTTAACGCACGATTGAACCAGTCCTCTTATTTAGAACAGTGATCTACGAGTCCTCAAAATAAAATATAAAAAAGACTATTAACCATCACTGTTTAATTAATTCTTTGGAATTTAAAAAAAAAATGCCTTGAATTGAGGGCAATGCTGAACGCAAGCGGGGGAAGCGGGCTTTGACGCCAATCAGACGACACCAGGCGATAACATTCTCTTGTTAGTTCTCAAAACATAAGGGATATAAGAACTAGCGGTTAACCCATTAACCGGTCTATTTTTGAATGGTTAGCCGGTCCTCAAAAACGAGCGGTCTTAACAACCTTAATATATACTTTCAAAATTATTTAATTAAATGATAACAAATTTTTTTTATATGCATGTTTTACATTGAATGATTGGACAATTATGTGTGTTACTATTTTTTATGTAAAAAGCTGTGAGGCTAGTTGCTTGTTGTGGTACCGGGCTACATAAATTATATAATATATATACATAGTATATATATTATAGGTATATAGATATGATTGGCATAAAAATGTCTTAGCATTGTTAAAAATGTGGTTGAATCTTAGAAAAGGGCAGCACTTGAAGAAATTTTGAATTAGCCAAGTGGAAATATATCTCAATCACCCCTGAAGCACTACTTCCATGTCTATTATATTTTTCAGACAAATGGGAAGTAACTTTATTTAGCTTTTTATTCCATTATAAAAACTTTCTTTTTTCTTAAAATACTGGTTTCTCTTTAAAATAAAATGATTAATGCATTAAGAAATAAAAGAAATGTTATAATATAGTATTCACAGTTTAAAAAAAATATGAATAAAGACTTTTCTGCACCTTGGGTGAATACATTCTAAACAGAGATGAGCCAAACTATATCACGCATGGAGAGAAACAAGATAAAACTTCCGTTTTTTAAAAAAATATTGCAATCAAAGCAAAAAGTCGTAAGGAAAATGAGGTTTTGATTCTATTTTAAACTAAAAATGCAAGAGTGTGTCACTATGCCCCCGTATGCATTAAGATGCATTCATATGGATGCCTCAAGGTTACAGGGGGGAATAAATTAACCTAAATCCTAACCATGTAGACTCCCAGATGATTGTCTACTTTTCATTGCAGTTGATATGCTGTAGATATCAATGGGTGTCCAAATAGATAACATGACAAATGCACTTATGCCTTATTAAATCTTAGGATTTACAGTTAATCTTAACAAATATCTTTGTGTGGTATCATGTAATATAAATGTTTAGCTTAAAAATATGTAAAAATGCATTGTTAAAAACACAGAATTAAAAAAAAGTGTAGAATTATAATTTAAGAACAAGAGTTGACAGAAGTACTTACCGAGATCGGCTATACAACAAGTGCCATTGCTTCTAACCAAAATATTTTTGGACTTGAGATCCCTATGAGCAATGGCTGGTTTACCTGGGAAGAAATGTAAATTGACCATTTTAATATTTATTACCAACCAATAGCCTATTGACGTCTTGTCTCATGGAAATTAATTTATTATTTAATATATGTATAGCAAAATATTAAAACGAGGGGGGAGGGAGATATAGAAACTGCAATTTTTTCTTTTTTTGTAACATAATTTTTTAATAACCTAAAGTGTTATAATAAACATTCATATCCCTAACAATCTTTTGCTGGTGGGTTTGGTTGCAGATAAATATTTTTATGTATAGAAATATATTTGTGTCAGCAAAATCAAACCAAAGAAAACATTCAAAACTATAGACCTGCCAACCAAAAAAATCTGTATAGGGGTCCGCATGGGTATTGGGACTCTGGGCGCTGGTTTAGGAACTACATACTAAATAAATATTAAGTGATATAGGTACCTCCATTATCTTTAAAGAGTCTACAGAACACCACAGAATATGCAAAACACAAGAAAATATCGATATTTGTACATATAAACAGAGGTTGCATAGAATTCAGTTTTCCAGCACCTCCCTAGTGGCCTTTAAGCACTTGTAATACAATTTTTAGGTCAACTGCAGTTGGCTTTGCTATTATATTACAATCAATTTTAATTTTAGTCAAAAAAAAGTAGGGCGTTTAAAGGATAGGTATTGGCAAGATATTTATTTTTTCTAAAAAAGGTGGTAAATAAAAGTTTGGATCTCATAACTGAAACTAAATTCCCGACTCCTGATTCCTAAAAAAATTTCTAAAACCAGAAAATGTCATAATTCATTGTTTATTGTTCTATTTTTAGATTAAATTTTAGCAGCACAATGCTTTGAAGCATAAATATAGTCAAATCAATGAGCTCTCAAAAGAAGTCCAATAAGCTGTTAACAAAGATTTAAAAATTAGCTGATAAGATACTGTTTTCTCAATATAAATACATCTACATATTAACTCGTATCTTAATTAAATTTTTATGCAATTTATCCCTCCCAAAAGATTCCAATATTTATATTAATGCATTTCCACTATATCATTGGTAACAGATGTAGATTCACTACTTTCACTTTCCATAATTTACTAATATAGCAGCAGTTGTAATGTTTGTGTTAAAATATGTTTATTGTTATCATTAAGCCTACAATTTCAATTGATAATTGGGTCTGGCACATATTATAAATGTTTTGCCACAAGGAGATTACCAAATAAATAAGTGTTTTTCTGAATAGGCATTGTCATCATTAACTGGAAGTCCAATAATAGAAGGAAATAAAATCTATTTCTAACTCTGTTACCACTAAAGGTGCAGAGAGGACAATTAGTTAATATTTGTTCAATAGTATTACTGGGAATGGCTCATTGACATTGACTAAAATTTGTTTAAAACGTTAATTTTAAAGAATTTTCAAAGCCTTTAAAGAAACAGTTTCAAAAACGATGAATGACGTTTTTTAATATTCATTTAGTTAAAAATGTGGGGTGAGACTGCAATCAAGCTTTTAAACAAGTTAATGGAAAAGACGTAAATGGATAAGTGTTAGCCTGACAGGAAGTGACAAAACAGCGAACGTTTTGGCAAAGAGCCTTTTTCAACGGACAAACAATGCACAAATAAAATGAATAAAACACAAATAAAAACTTAGCTGCTGTGATATCCATCGAATCAATGACAGTAAAGCAGGAAGAGAGCAGAGCGAGCCTATATAGGAAAGGAGAGAGTGGGTGGGGCAAAACGACTAGGTGGTCAAAGCAAACACAACATTCATCTCATGTGGCGCAAGAGTTCTATACTCTTGTATCAGTTCATTCTCCACACTGACCCTCATAGATGTGCTTATGCAAGAGACGATGGCTGTGACTGCCAGGTCCTTGACGCCCATATGGTCGCGTCCATTGAAGTGTCGGGAGACAGGACACTGTCTTGTGTCATTGCCCCAATGAGCTCAGCGGTGCGGCACTAAAGTGACCTGCCTGTCTCACCTATGTATTTTAAAGGGCAGCGCTTACACACAATGGTGTAGACAACATTGGGGCTAGTGCAAAAAAGCCATCCCTAATCTTAAATATCCCCTTAAGGAAGACTATCTGGTCAGTCTATACAACTAAAGGACATGACTTACACCAAAGTCGGCCGCATGGTTAAGTACCCAGATGGTTGGGGGAAGTGGAGAGGCAAATGCGAACCAAAAGATCGTGCAGGTTTTTTCCCTACTAAATACAAAGAGGGGTGGGGCGGAGAATATGTTGTTAGTCTCAGAATCCGTAAGGAGGATGGTTCGGTTCTTCAGAAAGATGTCTTTGGCTTTAATGTGTGGAGACATTTTATTTTTTATATTCGTTTTATTTGTTTGTCATTTGAAAAAGGCTCTTTGCTAAAACGTTTGCCGTTTTGTCACGTCCAGTCCGGCTAACCCTTACCCGGTTTACGTCTTTTCCATTTACTTGTTTAATTACACTAATCTAAGAACTACTGCTGTCACTCTCAAGCTAAGTCACTGGAAAAGCTTTTTTAGCAGGTTTCTTTAAAAATATACCTACTTAATTTTCTTTTTTTAAAGTCAGATACAGCTAAATTATTTTGTTTTAGCCTGGTAAAATAAATAATTACAATTGTATGGCCAATGAAGAAAGATTCAGTGATTGCGGCTTGCTTTGATAAAAGAAACGCAGGGAAAAACCAAGGAAGTAGTATCATTGAAACATATCACTTCTAGTCATTATTAATTATTTTTTTTTGCCATTTTCGGATTTTTATGAAGTGAAAATTTTTAATGGTAGAAAAATATGAGTTTTAAAGGTCCTGTCGGAATTTGGGAACCAGGGGTAAAAAAAATATGTATCATTTCATTAAAATCAGAATAGTTAACAGGCCTGAAATTAGCTTTGAGTCTGCAACTAGGTTAGGTAAAAGGAAAATAATTAAAAGAAGATAGGACATATTCGGAAACAAAATTACCCTGAGCTCCCAAGATCTCCATGTGGAGATGTGCCATTCCACAGGCAGCAGTGTGGGCCAGTCGCACCATCCCCATGGGGCTGACAGTCTGACGGTTGAGGAAATCAAACAGAGAGCCATTCTCATGGTAGTCAGTAATTAGCCAGAGTTGGGTCCATGTGCCGTTGTCTGTGAAGTTAAAGCAATTGATGACATAACTGAATCTCTAGCCATAAACAAGAAGAAAGCATTAAGGTATTATAATCACAAAAAAAAAGTTTAATTAAAAATCTAATTCTTTGGTTGGGAAATTTTATAAACATCAAAAGGCTGAGTTAAATTTTTAACAAATTTGTGGGGAATAAATAGTATTATATGAGATTTGTATAATTTATGTCCAGCTAAATATAATAAAAAAATTATTAATGCCTTATCTCTTAGACACAAGATTTGAACATATAATCAGATTTAAAAATTTAATTGTCTGTTAACCCTATCGACTCAAGTTACAGAACATTAGATAATTAATTTCATTACTATATAACGAATTACCAAATTCATGGTATTTGGGTCAGCACAAGAAAATCCCTGAGAAAGTAGTAAAATAGATAACCAATACAAGTAATTGCAAATGGATGCCCCTATGTTTTGAAATTTATTTGCATGTGTTTATGTAAAAATTTTTGAAACTTCAAGATAAGAATAGTTTTTCATCAACCAAGCACTTGACAGGAAAGTGGAACATTATTTATGTGTTTTATTCTTTGGATTTTTGTAGTATCTAAGTCATAATTTTATCGAGAATACATTTCTAGGTCAAAAGTAACATGCTATGTTAGGGCTAATCATAGTAGTTTTTAGTATATGTTATGTGTAGTGTGTATAGAAAAACAGTCCAGATAGAGTAGGGCTGGGGGCTCTATATCCGGTAGAGTTAAACAATTGCTTAACACTATCCTCGTCTGCTTACTATATTACTTAAAAACACAACATACATTTGAAAATTCTTGCATTATCATCAACTTTATCTGACTTTATTAGAATTTTTCTTTTCATCTAGCAAGTTGAATTGCTAAATCTGAATTTTTATAACACATTTTTATACATGGTCTGAATCAAAGTTATTGAGTTCTTTACCTTTGTTGTCAGCAGCTATAAATCCAAGTATGTTTTCATGTCTCAACATTACAGTCTGGTAAATCTCTGCCTCCCGGAACCAGGATCTCTCCTCTCTAGATGAGAAAATCTTCACTGCGACATTTTCTCCTCTCCAATTACCCCGCCAAACTTCGCCATACCGCCCCTTACCGATGATTTCACACAATCTTATCTGACGAGCTATGGTTCGCTGAACCAGCAATGGAAGGCCTGAAATTAAATCATGAAATGATTGATATCCAAAATATTAGCTGACAAAGAAATGTATTTAATAACTGAAACTCATATGACAGAGGAGAGCATGCGGTTCATTAAAGTCAAAAGAACGAATCTACCACCTTCACCTATAAAATTAATATTAACAAAATTTGTATATAAAAATATTGACAAGCTTAAATCAAGGCAGTGGAATATGAATTTTTAATATAATATTTTATAAAAGAAATAACTTCCCAATCTATAAAATATACATATTAGTTTTGAATATCATTCTACAAATGTTTGAGAACAAACAATATACATATAAAAAGAATACTTCAAACAACATGACCATATGGGCAACGATGACCTGGCGGTCACCGCCATGGTCTCTTGTACACAACACACCCAGGAGGGTGAGTCTGGAAAATAGACTAATTTAAGAGTATGGGACTTTTGCACTACATGGGATGAATGCCGTGTTTGCGCTGACCATCTAATGGTTGTGCCACACCTTCTCTCTTTTTTTCCCCATAGCTCTAAGTTTTTATTTTTCATTTCTTTATATTCATTTTATTTGTGTAAATTTTGTTAGTTGAGGAAGGCTCTTTGCCAAAACGTTCCTTGTTTTTGCCAAAACGTTCCTTGTTTTTTACATCCTGTCAGGCTAACTCATACCCTGTTTACCATTTACAAATAAATCAAATGACTATTAGGAACGTTATGTGGTTGTAACATAGAAGTACGCATGTAACTTATTATATAAAATAAAAAAACAAATCAAGTAACCTAGCCAAACAAATTATTGCTCTATGTGTTATTTTAACTCTTAATGTACCAAAGCGCGGTAATCCGCGGTTTACCGTTTAGTACCAAAGAGCGGTAATGCGCGACTCGATAGAACTCTTTAGAAACGAAATTACAGAAAATAAAAACTATTCAGTGCGGGATGAACGATGTTTTTGACTTCCAGCAATGGCGGCTGTTTACCTCGCTAGTGTTATCGCTCGATTCGCGATGTTTTTTTTGCAGATTTTACGTTTTTTTTTCGAAGATGCGATTTTTCTATATTTTATTACTAAAATAATAGTACTAAACTACAGGTAAAAATAGTTTAAAACTCAAAACGGTCTTTCGTACACATAAAATAACCATTCTTATTCTAAAAGATAACGTCAGTGTGACTATAATAATAGAAATGGATTTAACGCAATTTTTTTAATTTTATAACCGGTTGATCGCAATTCAGGAAATTCTTATGGTACTGAGGAGGAAGTTTTCCAAAAACCTTATGGCACATTAAGAGTTAAATAAGCTAATGATAATGGCTAGTGTTGCTTCTAGCTTGAAAAAATTTGTTATGCACAAGACATAGTCATACATCATTTGACATAACCACTGTCACGCAGTCTCAAATGTTCACTAATGCCAAGTTTTGAAGACAAGGCAGATATTTCAAGGATTTAATTAACTTTGCAGTTACAACATGACAAAAATTTTGTTATTGCCATTCCACAAATAAATAGAAAACCGCGAACTAAAGAAGTTTTACAACCACATAACACAAACCAACTAATACTGACGTAGCACAAACTAAATGAAGAGAGTAAATAAGCCGACCTGAGCCTGATCCCGACTGGGACCAGTCATACAGCTCTTTGAGAGAAGAAGGTTGGGAGCCCATCAAAAGGCTGGTGTCACAGTGCTGATCCAGTGGCTGTGCATATGGGTGAGACCGCCTTCGGAAGTAGTAATACAAAATGACACCTAATACACAAAGGCTTAAAAACACGCTGGGCAACACAATAGCCAAAACGAAATCTGTTGAATTCAGAATATTTTCTGGGGAGAAAAAAAAAATCTAATTAATTGCATCAAAGTAGATACAATGCACTGCCAATAAGGGAATCAATAAGATCCGATTTACACTTTTGAAAAAACATTTTATATAATATATACACACATTTCATTTGTGTTATGAAAGTATAAACTGTGGTACAGATATAATGATATTCTATGAAATACTAAAATAAATCAGCTGAAAAATTTAAATCAAGTACCTGGAGGCCGTACGACTATTTTGGATGGAACAGGATTCAACTCTGGGGCTACCGAGTTGCAAAGGTCTTGATCCTTACAACACCTAACATTTTGCAGATGTTTAATATTTTCATTCACTGAACAAAAGAGAGGCCGTGTGGTCAAAAACATTTTGTCCTTTTCCAAACATCTGTAAAAACATATATGAGAAAAGATGACAACTGAAGACCAATTTTCATTATTTCCCAGGCAGAAAAATGTTTTTTCTCATTACACAATATTATTGTTTTTGGACAAGGTTTGTAACACAATGTTTTTACAGAAGTAACAATATGTTTAAAAAATTGTTGTAAGTACTAAGCTTGTTAACGGTTAACCGGTCCTCAGATCAGGACCGGTCATCTTTATTCAGGACCACGTAACCAAAAAGAGAAAAAAACAAAACTAGCGGTAACGTAGTTAAAAAAAACAACACAAGTCGTAAAGCGCCTCTCCCTCTCGCTTTGTCACAGTGAGTAAAGGCAATACCACAATCCAGCTGACAAGTAGGTTGGCATTCAAGCCTTCAGTCTCCTAGCGGTAAGCGTGCGTACATGACGCGTTATAGCCTTTCTTCCCTGAAGTTCACAACCAATAGTACTAGCCACTGTAAATGAATGATTTAAAAAAAAAAAATTTAATTTGCTTAGTTGTCGAGGCACTGTGAGTGTACGAGAGCTAACACAGTGCACGTTTGATGTCAACAACGGTCAAGGCCGAGGATTTTTCCAAATATATATTAATTATAGTTTCTTACTAAGACAAAGAAAGCTATAAAACCATATGACACAGTGACCTATCAGGATTTTCTGATCACCGGTTTATAGTTTGTTTCAGGCACTCAAAAAACTTATCGGAGCGCGCCGCTTAGTGAAGTACATGTGTAGTTATATTACGAGAGGTATTGGAGAGATGTAGCAATGATACCGGGCGATTAATCGGCCCACAAATTCAAGTTTGTTTTTTTGGGGACAGTTTTCCTGCTAGTCAAAGGCATTTGATTACCACATTAATAGTACGGTGAGTGTAGCTCAAACCCTATTTGAACAGAAAAAAAACTGGGAGGGGGAACATGTGCCATGCAAAATTCAATTATTCTGGTGAGTTGACGATTGAAAAATAATATGTTTTTTAAAAAATAAATTCCATTTCATCATTGTTTACTCCGTAGCTTTATAATTTTATTATTATTATTAATTTTAATACGCGAGTTGACCGGGATCACACAGAAGAGAGGTAAACATGACTTCACAACGAACGGTAAATACCTCGCTAACTTTAACGATTTATTGAACAGGTCCTCTTATTTAGAACAGTGAACTACAAGTCCTCAAAATAAAATATAAACAAAGACAATTAACCATCGCTGTTTAATTAATTCTTTGGAATTACAAAAAAATGATTTGAATTGAGGGCAATGCGTAAAGAGCTGAACGCAAGCAGGGGAAGCGGGCTTTGATGCCATCTGATGACGCCAGGAGACAACAATCTCTTGTTAGTTCTCAAAACATAAGGGGTATAAGGACGAGCAGTTAACCGATTAACAGGTCTTTTTTTGAACAGTTAGCCGGTTTTCAAAAACGAGCGGTCTTAACAACCTTAGTAAGTACATTGTCTACCAAACCATCTAAGCTAAATGACATTACGGTGGAATTAAAAAGGATCTGTTGAGCTAAGCCCCAACAGAATTATCAAGATATGTATAAAATCCGATAGAAATTGATCACACTGATTATTAATAGATTTTCCTCCATTATATGACAAAGACCACAGCAAATTAGCATTAAAAGAAAAAAAACCCTACTAATATATCTTAAGTACCTATGTGTTGAGCTTGATTTAACGTTTAATGCCCCAGAAGGTTTTCGCTGCCAAACTTTCGTCTCAATCCCTTAAAAGATTTCCCGTATGGCAATAAACTGGTTTGAAATTGAAAAAATTGCATAAAATTTATTTATATTATTATTGACATACTGACATCATCTTTTAAAAGTAAGAATGGTTATATTACATAACCGAAAGACCGTTTTGAGTTTAAAACTATTTTTACCTCTAGTTTAGAACTATTATTTTTATAATAAAATATACCAAAATCGCATCTTCTACCCCCCCCCCAGCAAAAAACTACAAAAATTTTCATGAATTTAGCGATAACACCAGTGAGGGAAACAGCCACCATTGACGGAAGTCGAATATGTCATCTTTCACGCACTGAAGAGTAATTACTTTCTATGATTTTGTTTCTATCGAGACGCGCATTACCTCGCTTTGGCATTACAGACGAGGCACGTTACCACACTTTGGGCCATTAGTCGTTAAAAAAAGATTATATAAGCTTCCTATTGATATTTTTTTAACAAGATCATGTTCATTCCAATGCCCTTAAGTTACCTTCTGCTGATACGAATAACATTCTTATCACTGATTGGTACTCCTGCCTTGTCTTTCTCTTTATCGCGCACAATAACTGATATGCATAATCCTCCATCAACAAAGCATGTTTTGTTTTCAACACCCTCAGGCCGATTGCAGTACTCACACTCAATACATTTTATACCTGTTGGATAGAATTAGATATGGTTAATTTCGAGTAGATACCATTTTCTTTCTAAGATTTTTTTTTTCTTGTCAACACAAAATGAGCGGGATGTTAATGAATTCATTTCATTTAATCAAATTCAAGATTGTGTTTTACAAATTCATTACTTATAGAATCTATTATTTAAAGAAGGTTGTCTAAAGTAAATTTTCTTTTTAAATTTATAGCAATCAAACTAATTTAATTCAATTAAATTTGATGTTGTATTAATTTATCTAAATATTTAAACAATAAATATCAAATTTATGCATTTGAAAAGTTAAAGAATTTTTTTTCCTCTAAATTTTCTTTATCTTATAAAAAAATCCCAAAAATATTTACCTCCAT
Source organism: Radix auricularia (assembly GCA_002072015.1). Taxonomy (NCBI): domain Eukaryota; kingdom Metazoa; phylum Mollusca; class Gastropoda; family Lymnaeidae; genus Radix; species Radix auricularia. The sequence continues at coordinate 82,107 of MUZC01000235.1, read as the reverse complement.
TGGACATAAAACAATTTTCAATTATGTTAGATACATTTTCTTTTTATTTTAAGTTTAAGGGGCATAGAAAATTCTGTCAACACTGGAAAAACTTTCAAACATTTTAGAGGGAAAAATAAAGTATATCATGTTTCTAAAAGATAAAGACTAAACATTATATATATAAATTATATTGAAGTAGAATCAGTTCAAAAGGGTAAAAGAGATCTTATTTTAACACTGAAGAAAAGTTTTGTTTTATATTTGTACTTTATGTTGATGTCTATTCACTAACAAAGGCCTTTTGCTGATAGGTTTATTTACTTTCGTCTACCTTTTCAGGCTCAATCATACCTTACCCAGACCTGCCAACTTTCCCCCGCAAAAAATCTGTAGATGGTGCGCGCGCAAGTCGGGATCGCGAGTCATTAGCGCCGTGGTCTAAATCTATACACTTAATTATCAATAGTTAAATAATTAAAAGTTAAAGAAATAATCATTTACCTTCATTTTCATGTAATAGTCCACAGAATGAATATTAACACCATTACAAATGTACATATATACATCTGCACAGAACAGAATAATCATTATTTACATATGTACACAATTTGCATGTGTTCAGTTTGACAACATTTCTCTTGTGGCCTTTTTACATTTGCCCAACAACTCTTTGGACATATGTAAGTTGCCATGGCAATTGGTAACTTTGGTGACCAACAAATTAGACAGTCTCCACTTTCATAGAGGCCCTTGACTCTGTATAGTTTTTCTTGACAATAGAAAAAATTAATTCGGCATCTGCATTGCTGTGGGGAATGCAGCACACTGCAAGCATGGCAGTAGCCAAATCCTTTAACTCCACTTGGTCTGTTATTGGATTTTTAAAGTTTTTCAGGAAGTGCCACTGTTCATCCACCCTGGTTGAGGTAACCACTTCCTTTGGGAGGTCCTTAATCTGGTACTTCCTGAATTGTTCCTCATAGGAGTCCAGTGAACAGGTCATTGGGATTTTCTTTTTAAAAAATTGAAGGTCAGCAAAGGTACCACTATCTCNTTTTTTTTTGGTTGGAGTTTCAGCATTGTCAGATTCGACCTCATTTGTTGCCACGGCAGATCTTTTCAAAAATTTATCCATGTTGTCACGTTAAGCTTCCTCTTTGAAATAGGCACCACACAATGAATTATTTTTAAGTCAAATAAAATATCAAGTGAAGACTGACACAATTCAATAAAAACACGGGTCCCATAAATAACGGAAGTGCGGGAGAAAAAACAGGAAGTCATCATATAAATCAGCCAATCGTCTTATTTTTTGGGGTTTTTTCTTTTTATAATTTTTTCGCATTCGGATTTTTCATGGTGAATTTTTTTTTCTTCGGAAAATCGGGAGATTAAGGGTCTTATCGGGATTTCGTAAGCATGGGTAAAAAATCCGTATAATCCCGAAAAAATCGGGAGGGTTGGCAGGCCTGCTTACCTTTATGCAATAAAAAATGTTTTCTATCCAGCCTAATTGCCGTCTCACCTTCTGTACACGTTATAAATTGTATATTATAATGAAACAATATTTTATTACACTCTCTTTGGCGTAAAGATTATGTGTTTACTTGGTGAAGGCCAACCCATCTAGAACCTTAATAGAATGCATTCAAGTTTCGTATGTAACCTCAAATGTTCCATATAAATCAGGAATGCTCTTCACCTAGATTTTGTATGAGATGGGTGTTAACTCTTAAAGCCCTATAAGGTTTTCAATAATCTTCCGCCGCATTCTCATAAGGATTTCCCAAATTACAATCAACTGTTATGTAATTTAAAAAATTGCGTAAAAATTCTAAAACTAAACAACAAAGGAAGAGAACACAGAGTTAATTGCTATATAAGCCCTTTGGGAACATATAATTGGATATAGCCCAAAGCAATTTATTTTCTTGAAAACAAATGCTGGTAATAGAAGTTATGATTTTTCCTGTTCGATGAGCTTAAAATAAAAGTAAGAAAATGCCGAGTGTCATCGAGTCACCTCCTGTTATAAAGAAAATATTAAGGGTTTTTTTTATTCTATACTATACTGTTATTAACTATTATTATTAATTATTAGTATAATAGTAATATTAAAGTCAGTTTACAAAGAAATACAGGTCCAATTAACTTTATGAATAAAACATTAGGCCCAAATACTAATACTATTAGTTTTCTAGTATATTTATATAATTGCATAGTATTAGTATAGATTATATTAATTTATACTTAATTATATTATTTATAACTATTTGGTATGCTATTAAAATTAATTTTAAGTTTTTATTTTACTAATGCTAAGTCCAAAGTGATAATTACCTTAGAATTAATAATGATAATAGTGTTGTAATCTTTTTATTTAATGTTCGATTTTAAACATTTTTGTTATTTCTTACCACCTTCTTTTTACAAAAATGAGGACATATACATTTGTCATACACTTAAATATTTTTACTTGGGCTGCGGAAATTAATGATTAATTTCTCGATTAATCTGTAAAAGATTTTATCGATTAAAATTATATTAATTGATAAAATAGCTACTAATTTTGAAGAAGATGTGTTACAAAATGTTGTTGATTAATTAATAAATAATTTAATTATTTATAATGACATGTAATAATAGTTTGCTTTTTTTTTAACGTGCAAACTTCTCCATTAAAAAAATGCAAGTATAGACTTTAAAATAAGCGATTTTTATAAGGAAAATAATGTAAAAAATTAAACATTATTTTTAATTAGTTAACATTGATATTATAGTGAACTACTGTTATTGCTACTTTCTTTGAAATTTTCAGTTTAATGACGTTGTACATCTTATTTTTAGCTTTAATCAAAATTATCGATTAATTATTAGGTAATTTTTCAAAAATTAATGATTAAATTTAATTGATAACAGCCCTAATCTTTACATATAATCAAAAGAAAGAAATGTCAACTAAAATTAATTAGATATTATTACTAAGTAACAGACATAATTAAAAGTAAAAGAGATAAAAATAATATTTCGTTGTAGAACTCTAAATAGCTTCAATTGTCAAATATGTGATCTGATAAGGCAAGAACGACGACACGTGTTATGAATGACATTTAAGTAAATGCACATATCATTTAATAAATAATATAAGTTATTTACTCAGAAATTGACAGTAAAAATGTTCTTATTCTTACTATAATTTGATGAGATACTTAAATCTTCAAATAATAATAGAATTTGATTTTAATTTTAAATTTCAGTAATCAGAAATCGAGGGGGTTGGGTATTTCAAAAAATAATTTATTGTAACTTGCTTTCCGTTTTATTTTAAGAGTCAAATACTTACCATTCAAACATTTAATTATAGTTATTGAATTAAATTTACAATATAACTAATTAATAATGCATTAGGCATGCAACTGTTTGTACTGATTTGAATTTATAAATATAAAAAAAACAATTTTTGCCCTTGATTTCCTTCAACAAGCCTCCAAATATATTTTTACAAAATTCAAAATCTTGATATAATTTAAACATTCCTTGTTCATTGTTTTGTAAATTGGATTGTGAATGTCTCCTGAAAATTTGATAACCATATTTCTAATATTTAAAAAGTTATGAGGGAAATAGTACAGAATTTTGAAATTGGGGTCACAAGTTTTTTAATAAATGTTATAGGTTATATAAGGGACCAAAAAAATTCATAACTCCACTTCTATAAAAGATAGAAAGACAAAACAAGTGTTTTTGAAAAGGTCTTAGCATGCCCTTTAAATGATATATTATTTAAGCCTATTGGACTACATTTAAATTTTATATAAAGTACCTACTTTAGTGTCTTTAGTCAGTTGAGTTTAGTAAATGAAAGTGTAAAACAGTTACTGTATCTAAAACTACTGACTTCTGTAACTGTAATTAAAGTGAAGGATGTTTGCCCATTATTCAACTATATAACCAAAAAAAAGGCAAACATTATTCCCACAGCTGTGTGAATATTGTAAGTCTTATTCCCATGGCTGTGGGAATATTGCCCACAGAATATATTCTTAATTCACAACTAGACCTGCTAATAACAATAATAGCTATTAATAGTGAATCGTAAATATTAAATAGGCCTATTATGTAGCCTACAGCCAAATATGAACTTCATTAACTTGACTTAAACTCTCTCCCTGCAGATCGCCGATATATCTGTGATCTCGCCTGGTCACCTTGCCAATCGCTGCCGCTGATATTTCGGCAAATTGAGTTTTTGAATTTATTTCGTTGCTTATTAGACTTTTAAAGTTTACAAATGAGAAGTAACTCTTTTCTACTTTTTTTCTGCTTAGAAATAGTATTTGATTACATTCATTAGTAGTGTTAACATTAGACATTAGCAACTAGCTTTAATTTGTTTTGTAAACAAAGATATAGCCACGCCTACAGAACGAACATAATGGTAATGGGTTAATGGGCTATATTAGGTACTTCGATAACCGTTCGCGCATCGCTCTGAACATGTTGTAAATTCACGCAAAAACTGTCATGGCGATTTTACTGTCGGTCTTAAAGCCACATACGTAGTTTGGGTTTTACGTCATAGGTTTTGAATATTTGTGTACTTTGTCATCAGTGATGAGGAGGATATATTTAGTCAACCACACTGACACTGCTATCAACTATCATTTTCATGCAGGCTGTGTGTGCGAGCGATGAGAGGTTTTGTTCTCAATGGTCGTTGTGTACGTAAATTGCATACAAGTTTTTTATTTTTATAATAATATTATAGCGGTTAACACTAAGACTAAGTTGTACTTAATTCATTTTGTAACCCAAAGTTAAAGTGAAAAGTGTCACTTACTATGACTTAACTAACAATGAAAAAACTAAAGCTAAATATGACTAAATGACCAAGCAGGAAATTACGGTAGTTTTAGATACAGTTACTGTTTTACACTTTCATTTACATAAGTCAATTGACTTAAGTAAAGACTCCACACTATTGACACTAATACTAATGTTTAACTAAAGAAAGTGAAAAGTTAAGTAAAAGTAAGTGTCACTTACCATTAACAATGAAAAAACTAAAGCTAAATATGACTAAATGACCAAGCAGGTAACACTTCTTAATATTCATTGTCTCAAATGGAATGTCGTTAACAATTTGTTAACACCATAATTATTTCTCTAACACCATTTGAAATCTCGTTGACTGTAGGCAAAATATTTGTTGCTGAAGCAAATACCACGATACAGTTACAATTTCTAGTTTCTGCAGTAATGTAGAGCCTAAGCCGATTTCCAGCTGTGCGGAAAATACTACGCTGTTATGTTGTTGTTTTCTTTTTCCTGTTCAAGCAAATTTATAAATACGTCCCAAATTATTTTAGGCTTTCAATTTTTTTAATTTCAATTTTTTTTAAATTAATAAATTGAAATTAATGCTTTTTATTTAAAAAGGGAAGATTTATTAGAAAAATAAAATAATAAAACCAAAATATTAAAAAACAAAGCGGAGTAATTTACAGCTTGAAACCACACACTAAGTGATTTTCAACTTTTTTGTGCCATTCCCCATCCAATGAACTGACGAACCTTTTTAAAAATTCTTTCTCTATAAATGTATCCTATACATAATTTAATGCTTAAAATATAGAATTGTTCATGGAAAACAATAATGATAAGAATGAATTACTTACATATGTTATTTGTTTAAGTTAATTAATATTAGGCTATTTTTTTGGTATTTTATTATATTTTTTTTTACAAATCAACACAGCAATCAGTGAAGTAAGAATCAACATTGCTTAAGTATTTCCATATATATATATATA
>MUZC01000235.1:57417-71204 GCA_002072015.1 Radix auricularia | reverse complement strand
GGGCTGTAGCTGGAAGGATGTGGTGGAGCAAGCCACGGATGATAATAATGATGCTATATTAAAGCAGATATACCAAAATTGATGGGTAATATTTAAATTAATAATATTGTTATTTTTTTCGACACACATAACGTTGTTTTTATTAAAAATGGGTTCGATTTATCACTACCCTACTTTCCAGATGCGTTTACATTCATTTTAAAGTTGAATTTGAGACCCAAAACCAAAATAAAGTTATTCCTATTGTGCCTACCCCGTAGCGTAGCACGGGTATTTTGCTCGTATATATATATATATATATAGGTCTATATGGTACAAGGCTTAGCAAGCACACTATTACTATTAACTATCGATACATTAAATTTTTTTTATAGCTGTCCATAAATGATGTCACGCAACTAGGGGGTAGGACCACACTTTTGTGATGAGGGGGAGGAGGGTGTTTGAGAAATGTGACGACAAAACTCGCTACATTGTATATATAAAAATATCTGCTTAAATAATTGATTTCTTACAAATTATTTTATGACTTTATATTGCTTCGCGCGGGTTACGATATTAGAGTGCAGCCTTTCACTAAATACATACTTAGATACTTTCAAATAAAAAATAAGTGTTTTATGAGGGGGGGGGGGCAACACTTTGTGACGTCATATTGGAGGGGGTCGAAGCTTTTGTGACGACACATGACGGGGGAGGGGCGGTGAAAAATGGCCCTAAAACCGCATGATGTCATTTATGGACAGCCCCTTTTGCACAATGCCGAGCCATCTTTAATTACCCCAACTAATGTTGTCCCCATCAGAGCTAGCTGAAGAGCCGCCACTTAAGGTGAAATTTTTTCAGGGGCCCCAACAAAAGGGGGGCCCCGTCAGCCAAGCTTGCTTTTTTAAAAAAGGCCGATGCTGCTCATGGATATATATATGGACAATTGTTCAAGTTACCTGTAACAAAAAAGTTTTAAAATTTACCTTACAACGAAAATTGACAGAAAAACTCCTCTGCGCAATGAACTATTCGCTCGTGTTCCTCGGAATTTAGTGTTTTACGTCACAGTTTTATATATATAAACACATCAAAATTGTCAGTTTATATTTTAAGAGCTTTGCTGCCACCAAAGCACGAAAAGTTTCTTTTTGTTGAAGGTCCATAACATCTGCACGACTATGTTTGTATAATTTTCAGTTATTTGTTGATTTAGATATAAATACAGGTAGCTTTTGATAAGTTGTGTAATTTCATTGTTTCAGTATTTACTTTTTATTGTTCTATTACATTTAGGGCCACCAAATTCACTTTGCCTTGGGCCTCCAATTCCATAAAGCCGGTCCTGACACACCTAGACATTCCTAGATACATAGACACACCTAGAGAAATCTAGACACACCTAGACAGACCTACACACCGATAGACAACCCTAGACACAACTAGAGACACCTAGACAAAGCTAGATAACCTAGATAACATAAATACACCTAGCCACACCTAGACAATCCTAGAAAGACAGACACACCTATACAGACCAAAACACACATAAAAACATCTAGAGCTAGCTAGACATAACTTGACAACCTAGACACACCTAGAAATTACAAATAACAAATAGTCCCCTTAGTCTACTCTGGTCGCCTTAGTCTCCTCTAGTCTCTTTATCTCCCTTTACCCTGTAGTCCCCTTCTAGTCCCTTTAGTGCCCTCTCCTCTAGTCCCTTTAGTGCCCTTCCCCCTATTACCCTTAGTGACCTCTCATCTAGTCACCTTCGTGCCCTCTCCTCTAGTCCCTTTAGTGCCCTCCCCTATTACCCTTAGTAACCTCTCATCTAGTCACCTTAGTGCCCTCTGCTCTAGTCCTCTTAGAGCCATTTTCTCTAGTTCTCTTAGTGCCCACTGCCTTATAGTCCCCTTAGTCCCTCCTCATCCATTTAGTGCCTTATCCTCTAGTCCTCTCTAGTTACAGTCCCTCCTCCCCTCTAGTCACATTAGTTTCCTCTAGTCCCCTTAGTGCCCTCTCCTCTATTGTCTCATTAGGGCCCTTTCCCATCTAGTCCCCTCTCCTTTCTGGTCATTAGTCCTCTCCCCTCTAGTCCCCTCTAGTCTACTTAGTCCCCTCCCTTCTAGTCCCCTGTCCTCTTTAGTCACCTCTCTAGTCCCTTTAGGGACCTTTTCCTCCAGTCCCCTTAGTCCCATTTTTCCTCTATCCCTTTAGTCCGTTGTCCCCTTTAGTCCCATTAGTGGCCTATATCCTCATGTCCCCTTAGTGTCCCCTCCTCTAGTCTCCTTAGCATACCTATCCCTACCAAAACACACGTAGACACACCTAGACACTTCTAGAATCACATATAACAACCTAGACAATCCTAGACAAACTTAGACACAACTAGACACACATAGACATACCTATACACACACGACTTTTATACGCACACATAGATACACAGAGCCATACCTAGACACACCTATACTCTAGACACACCTAAACATGCCTTGACACACATAGACACACACAAAAGATCTAGACTCACCTAAACACACCTAAACACACATTAACACACCTATACACATCTTGGCACACCTCGACATACCTAAACACATCTCGACACACCTAGACATACCTTATCACACCTAGACACGCCTAGACATACCTACACACCTAGACAGACCTAAACACACCTAGACACACCCAGACATACCTAAATACATCTCGACACACCTCGACACACCTAGACATACCTACACACCTCGACAGACCTAAACACACCTAGACACACCCAGACATATCTAAACACATCTCGACACACCTTGACACTCCCAGACACCTAGATATGAACATACTTTTAGTTACTTCTCATAAAAAAAGGACTTATAGTTTTTAAAAAATTTGCTTTTAAGGGGTATTAAAAATTAATATGAAATGCTTATGGAGTGTTGGTTTCCTGAATATGATCAGACTACCTATTCCATGTCAGAAGTTGAGACAGGAGGATCGAGAATTTGTAAGTTTTTGTTCTTGCGTACAGGATAAGAAAAGTTTTTCATCCCAATGTCTATCCGAGGGCTGTATTAGGTCATATTTATGTTGTATTTTCCAAGTTAGAATTAATTGCTTATTGTATTATAAATACGTTGCTTTTACTTCTTTAATGACCCAGTGTTTCTAGGTTTAATGGTTAGCGTTACTGTATCACATTCCAAATATTCTCCGGTAACGATTCTAGCAGCTCTTTTTTTTTAAAATCTTTGTTTTCTTTGGTGGATAGGTCCCATACATAATATTTAAATTCTCGTTAACAGATCGTCCAAACCTTTTACATGGTGGGTCATATTCCATGATTTTAAGATAAGCGGGGGCCGCAATAAAATAATAACAAAAATTGCGCAGAGAAGTTTTATTGCAAATTTTTTAAAATGAAGGGAGACAACTAATATTGTGACTGCATAAATAAGCGAGGTCATACTAAATGCCACTAGTTTTGATGCATATGATATCATGCAGTTGGTAGTTACTTGGTCTCGTCCTCAAACGGTTCTTGTAAATGTCATAACTGAAAATGTCTTCTGACACAAGCTTATCAAGCCAAAGAAGCTTAGCAATCTCTTCTAATCTGTCTTAATCCAGCTGACGTTAAAACTCAATAAAAAGAAAGCTGTTATTCTATTGTACGACATTCAGCATTACTTTTAGTTTTAGACTTTTCCAGTTGCAGATGATTTTGAGAATCAACAGAGAAAGATGAAGACAAATACATGATTTCCATTTCAATAGTTGCAAAGTGGTGAGAGCGTCTTTGAAATTCATCATTAAGGGTCATTCTGCATCTTATATCTGCCTTTGCTACTAACAGTTTCTTTCTGGAAAACGGTCATGCTTTCCGGTAGTGGGGCAAAATGAGTGAAATTAGGATTCATTTGAAACAAAATTGCCTTTAAAAATGTGCATCTTGTTTCCAAAGGCCTTGATTTGCGAATTTAATTCGATTTTCATTGCTTTTCGCCTTTGAAGATTTGTGTTTTAAAATTTTAAATGCTTTTTTGCAACAAAACGGCTTTAGAAAAAAAAAACCGATCGTGGGAAACACAATTAATAGTTTTAGTAGATTAAATATCAAAAGGCTTAGACAATAATGGTCAAATAGATACAATATTACTAGACTTCTCAAAACCATTTGACAAATTTCACCACCTTAGTTTACTTAAAACACTTAACCACTTTGGAATCGCAGGTTCCATACATCACTGGATCCAAGACTTCCCTTTGGGTAGGGAACAAACTGTAATAATTAATGGATCTAAATCTGCACCAATAAAGGTTAACTCAGAAGCTCCACAAGTAACTATGCTAGGTCCCTTTCTCTTTTTAATTTATATAAATGACTTACCCAACAACATCTCAACAGAAACAAAAGTTATTTTATTTGCTGATGATTGTATAATCTATAGAACAATGGAATCAGAACAAGGTAGTACAATTTTAAAAAAGGACTCGGATGAATTGATATAATGGGAAACTAAGTGGAGTATGCATGGGCGGATTAAGACTCCACGGGTCCCCTGGCTGCAATCAAACTGGGGCCCTATCCAGCAAGCGTCCCTTTAAATAAAATGATTGCTAGTCTGTAACAAAATAGTCCATTGCTTCCTTGCTCATGCTTTTCTGTAATATGGGAACGGCTTTCCCAACCAAAAATAATAATCATGAAAAAAAAGAGCACGAACATTTAAATAACAGTTGGAAGCGTTTGCGGTATATAAATATTGAGTGTAAAAAGAAAAATTAAATGAAATATTTTTCCACTACGCATCGATCCCGACATCACTTGCACCACAAGCAGTGGCGTAGCTAGGGTCATCTGCGCCCGGGGACATGACACAAAATTTGCGCCCCTTTTTGGACCGACAGATTTTCGGGGCTCACTTTTCAAAGCTAATGGTATTTTAATGAAATAGAATACAGACTAATAATTTTTTATGTGATTATAAACAATTGAATAGGTATATGTTACGACCTAAGCACGAAATTCGGTTATTTTGGGCATTGGTCGGCCGATTCACAAAGTGGCTGGGTTCGTTGGCCAAAGCTTGTTGTGTTAGTGAAATAATGCCCGGTTAGCATACTGTCGTATCTAGTATGTTGGCGTGTACGTGGTAGGAAAAAAGGGTGTCACGCTGTAAAGATATTATTGCGTTAGTCTGTCCTTTTCGGAAAAAGTCCTGCCATAGTGACTAGTTTATATTATTCGGACACAGTGTTTCATTGTGGTTACATGTGGCCTGAACAAAAACTGGTACAAGGAAAACCGAGGCATAGTCAAAGGCAAGGTTCCGTCAAACGCGCCAACCAAGATGTTCAGAATATGATGACGACATGGGTGCAGAAAAATGAATCAAGACATTGGGCTAGACTGTCCAGAGGTTTTTCGAGAAAATCCGGGACATTTTTGTTCAATTCCGGGACAAATGAAAAGTAAGTAAAATACCTTAATTTTTTTTTAAATAGCTCACTTTAATCATAAAGCAATCATAATAAATAGCCATTCATTGATTTTTAAATTTTTAAAAATTCTTTTTTAAAAACTCTTTAAATTCAATATGTTTTTAATAGGTAACCCTTTAGAATATTACTGTAAATTTTAAATTATATTTTTTCGCTTGAGTGGATTTTTTCAAGAAATTTGTCATTCTTCTTGATGGCATCATAGAAAATACTGCAATTCATGTTTGAATTGTATTGAATTGATAAGAGGGCATCAACTGTGGAGACCTCCAGCTGGCTTCTTTGGTCAGCCCAAATCTGATCATGTAAGAAAACAAACGCTCAACTTCAGTGGAGGTCCCTTCTATTACTTCTAATGCGAAAGCAAATTGCACTAGTTTTTCCAAATTTACCAGTTGTCCCGTCTTGGTGCGAAAGTGAATAAATCAATATGCCCAATTCTTATCAGGTGAAAGCTTTTCTTGTAACCATTTCTGCAAATTGTCAGTTTATATTTGGATCGACGGTCTTGACAAAAGTTAAAAAAAAAAAATAAATGAATGACATTAAATTTTAAAGATCACTTTTGACTTTATTCATAAAAAATACTTAATTTTCATACAAAAACTTTTTAATTTCTAAATTTCGGGACAAATTGCGTCCCTGACAGGATTCCGGGACAGAGTTGAAATTTAGGGACTGTCCCGGCAAATTACTAGCAGATGGACAGTCTACATTGGGCTGAGAAGCTCAGATTTGTTCAATTCACGAAAACCCGTTTTTTCAACCAAATCATTTATTGGTCACCATATGATGCCATGTTTGGCTGCAAAGCAAAAGTTGGTCTGAGTACCTCAAATCTGCCCAGAGTTTATAATTTAGCTACGGTGGAAGACTTTATCAATTTCAAACAAGAAATGAAGGTTGTTATAAATGCAGGGACTGCCTCTAGAAATGGAGATGTTGCCATGCTGGTAGTGGAACCATCGGAAAGTTCAGACCGGTAGCTGGACTATAAACACACAAAAAGGTGTGTATAGTATGTAAAAAAGAGTGCAGTTTGTCCCTTTTGTGTGATTCCTGCAGCATAAGATATGCATGCAATGTATGATCAGACGAAGGATGCAGATGTATTGTAAAAAACACTTGAAGGCTTTGTCACAATAAACAAGAAATCAGGAAGACGGGAACAGCAGCTCACAACAGTTTGCTACGTCGCACTGCGAGATGCTTACAAATTGATAAGCAAAATTACCACTAGTGAAAGTTGGAGATAACGTCCACGTTTGTATAACAGGTGTTGACAGAGGTCACGTTGATCTAAGAAGCGTTCTTTCAGTTGTCATGAAGGTTGAGGATTGCTTCTACAAGCTAGGAATAGAGAATGTTGTTCTCAAACAACTGAATTCACACTATAATCCGTGGGCAAAGAAGAAAAGCTATTACGAACCATCGCGTCTTCCCAATCATTGACAGGTGGCCATGTCGATGCAATTGCAGTACTAAGCGTGCAACAATTCGCTGCAAGTGTACAAAGTATAAACGATCATGTAATTAAAAATGTTATAAAAGTTCATCTATTGTAATAAGTGATAACAGAGAGAAATGGATTCGTATATTTAATAAGTTTCGCACAGTGGCTTTGGTCTCTTCGCGCATTGGCCAATTCGGGCTTTGTCCGTAAGATGTATATATTCTACTAATTATACATGAATGGAAATCTGGAATAAACATAGTCTACTACAAATTGTTTCTCCTTGATTCGACTGTCGTAAAATTTTCAATCACGTTATCAAATTTAATATTCTCATATGTTTTATCTTTCGATTCTAAGGAGTGCAAGATCATTCAGGCGTCTTGTCCCCATGAAGTTGAAGTCAAAAGACGCTTCAGTATGTTAAAAGACCGATCGCGTTTGCAATTGAAACAGCAATTCAAAGAAGTATTTGCAGTGAAATACGCTGATTCCGAAATACGTCATCTTCTTAAGAAACAATAAAACCAAGAAGATCCAAAGTAGTTTCCGGTAGAACTTCGGTCCGGATACTGAGCCGAATTTTGCAGTCTCCTATTTTTGTGCACAGTTCGTGACCATTGACGTCGTAGAAATTTCCAATTTTTTTTTTTTATGAAACAGAATGTCTCATCTAATGTAAATATTAAAACTTGTGTAAGTTATTTGTAATAAAGAAGGCATTATCCGGAACGTCTTTTATAGTATTAATACAATATTAATTTTAATTTAGTGTTTAATTACAAAATTTGTTTGTGTATCTTGTATTAAATAAAAGCAAAACCCTGATTTTTTTGCCATCAAATTTGTACTTTTTACATAGCATAACTTCTTAGGCTCCTGAACCGTCATGCACGTTAGTAAACAAAAAAACGTCATCAATTTTTTGCCATATTTGACTTCCCTCTTTTTGAAGATGAAAATAAGGCATCATTTTTGGGTTTTCTTACAAACATATTATTGTATTTACAGAATAAATCCAAGAGTGACTTATGTTTTTAAGAAGAGGCCGCGTGCAAGTTAAAAGAGAAGCACGGTTAGCATTGGGCCCACGGCCGGACTTAAGACACATCTGATCTAGATGCTTAAAAATAATTAACACACTTAAAAAAAAAAGTATCTCATCTACCCAAGTACCATATCTACAAATGTATTTGTGTAAACTGTTTAGAATTATGTAATTTATTTCATATAACCTCCATTTATAGTGTATTTATAATCATTTGATACCTGCTTTATGACCCACGACGTTTAAATTATTAAATGTGTTACAGAAAATACATTGAAAAGAAATTCATCCCAGCTGCACTTAGTTTTAATTTAAAATTGTAAATCATCGACAAACTGTTAACAAAGTGAAAAGCAGATGAACATTTAATTCACAATTTGAGACACTCTGTTGTTTACTTTTACAGTTTACAAAAATTAAAGATAATAAAACAATTGGCTCAATATGAACTATTACATCTTTTTTTTCAGGTCAATATCCAGAATGAAAAAAATAACATCAATTCATATCAATTACCTTAATTACATTAAGTTCATTTGAAAATCTTGAACATTGGAGCATGACAAGAGGCAATTTATAAGCAACTGAATGTTTTATAACCTTTCTATCAATCTTTAAGTAACTGTTGTATCAACTAGTAACAATTTTCAAAGTGATTTATGGAATTATTTTCTGCAAGATATATATTCTAAAATTTACGGTGAGACGTAATGTCGGATCGGTTGAAATAACACCTGAACAATGTAAATAAACAGTCCAATAATTTTAATAATGACGGTTACATATTAAAGTTACTGAAATTCTATATGCGAGTGAAACTCCCAAAGGAATCTAAAGGGGATTAGAATAATAAAATGATTTAATACGATTCCTACATATAGATTGAAGTAAGGTTACAATTTAAAGTAATTTTAGAAACTTTATCCCAATTGTCATTTTTAAATCTAACTTTTGATGCTTCATTAGTCTTCTTCAATCCTGTTTTTTTTAAAAAATTAGTACTTTGACCTTTCTTTATTTCCACCACCCCACTTCTCTTTAAAAAATGCTATTAAATTATTATTCTTACCATGGTATTGTATGTAATATATAACGTAACTTTATTTTAAATACTTGTATTTTTTTGTAATGAAGAAGGTTTTTTCCCCCGAGACGCTAGCTTGTGTATTTGTCCATAAATAAAGCTTGAAGTTATCTTTTTATCACAAAATTCGATTCTTTATCTTGTTTTGTAAAATTGTGCAGGGAAAACATTCTTTACATTACAGATCTGAAAACAGGGGAGCAAATCCACAGAGCCGTCAATCTGGGCACAACTGTCCTTTTATAGACTTTTAGATTGTCGTGGAATTTAGAAATATTTGACGAAGAATAACTTGCACAGGGGCATTCCATGTGTGTCTTCAGCAGACCAAGGCAAGGTCTAAAGGCTCATCCCCCAACGCAAGGGCTGATTCTCATCCACCGAGGTAATGGCTCGTCTAATAGGGCTATGGCTCAAAACTCATCGACCATGGCAAGGGTTTCATTGCTCATCCACCAAAACAAGGTGCACAAATGCGGGTTGCATTCCACAGAACGGATCAGCGACTTTGACGTTCACCTTTGTAACAGCATCCGTATTTAAACTAAAAACATGGGAACTTTTCTTTAAAGACTTGAGGCTTTGCATGCATGCTATGTCACGATGGCCTAGGCAATCTATTAAGCAACATTGTGAGAAATGAGAATAACGAGTTGACATCCCTGGAAGGGAAACTTAGACAACTTTAAACTAGTTTGTGAGGATTTAAAAAAAAAATTGGTGAACTCAAAAGTGAAATAGAGACAGTTATACGGTATACTTAAAAAGAGAAGAAAAGAAATGGATAACAATTTTCTAAATTTTCTAAATACAAAAATAATTTATAAAAAAAAAAGATTTATTTTAAGAATATAATGAGCAAAAATTAATAGAGTAGGACAAGAAAAGTTATCTCCCGATCATTAAAATAATGGAGAGCATCGATTGCAGATATAACCAGTAACCACTAACATGTCTAACAGTGATGCATGAACGGTGTATAATAATATGTAGCAAAGTTTATAAATTTCTATTTAAAGGATAAATAGTAGTAATCTTGAAATTCAAAGTTTAGAGAATACATGTGAAAAACAAAAATGGAGAATGGAGATCGATTCCCGTAACCTAGATCTTAAAAGACATAATAAATCGAATTTTAAATATTTTTCAAAAAAGCTGAGAAACAAAAAGTATTGTGGACGCAAAATAATGATTTTATTATTATTTTTTAAAACAATGATATGGACTTTGATAAATGCGGACATTCATTGAATATTGAGTAACACTTAACGCCAAAGATTTTGATACATTGTTTCTGTTTAATTAAGCTGACGTCAGCTTACATATCCTGACCTAACCTAACGTAACCTAACGTAAGCTAAGCTAAGCTAAGCTAAGCTGACCTAGCCTGACCTAACCTAACGTAACCTAACGTAAGCTAAGCTAAGCTAAGCTAAGCTGACCTATCCTGATCTAACCTAACGTAACCTAACGTAAGCTAAGCTAAGCTAAGCTGACCTATCCTGACCTAACCTAACGTAACCTAACGTAAGCTAAGCTAAGCTAAGCTGACCTGTCCTGAACTAACCTAACGTAACCTAACGTAAGTTTAGCTAAGCTTAGCTAAGCTGACCTATCCTGACCTAACCTAACGTAACCTAACGTAAGCTAAGCTAAGCTAAGCTGACCTGTCCTGACCTAACCTAACGTAACCTAACGTAAGCTAAGCTAAGCTAAATGGACCTGACCTAACCTAACGTAACCTAACGTGAGCTGACGTAAGCTGACGTGAGCTGACGTGAGCTGACCTATTCTGACCTAACCTAACGTAACCTAACGTGAGCTGACGTAACCTAACGTGATCTGTCGTGGGCTGACTTGAGCTGTAGTGAGCTGACGTGAGCTGTCGTGAGCTGTCTTGAGCTGACGTGAGCTGACCTATCCTGAACTAACCTAACGTAACCTAACGTGATCTGACGTGAGCTGACGTGAGCTGACCTATCCTGACCTAACCTAACGTAATCTAACGTAAGCTAAGCTAAGCTAAGCTAAGCTGACCTGTCCTGCACTAACCTAACGTAACCTAACGTAGGTTTAGCTAAGCTTAGCTAAACTGACCTATCCTGACCTAACCTAACGTAACCTAACGTAAGCTAAGCTAAGCTAAGTGGACCTGACCTAGCCTAACGTAACCTAACGTGAGCTGACGTAAGCTGACGTGAGCTGACGTGAGCTGACCTATTCTGACCTAACCTAACGTAACCTAACGTGATCTGTCGTGAGCTGACTTGAGCTGTAGTGAGCTGACGTAAGCTGTCGTGAGCTGACGTGAGCTGACGTGAGCTGACCTATCCTGACCTAACCTAACGTAACCTAACGTGATCTGACGTGAGCTGACGTAAGCTGACATATCCTGACATAACCTAACGTAACCTAACGTGATCTGACGTGAGCTGACGTAAGCTGACGTGAGCTGACGTGAGCTGACGTTAGCTGACGTGAGCTGACGTGAGCAGACCTATCCTGACCTAATTTAACGTAACCTAACGTGATCTGACGTGAGCTGACGTGAGCTAACGTGATCTGACCTATCCTGACCTAAACTAACGTAACGTTATGTGATCTGACGTGAGCTGACGTGAGCTGACCTATCCTGACCTAACCTAACGTAACCTAACGTGATCTTACGTGAGCTGACGTGAGCTGACCTATCCTGAACTAACCTAACGTAACCTAACGTGAGCTGACGTAAGCTGACGTGAGCTGACTGTGAGCTGACGTGAGCTGACTTTAGCTTACGTGAGCTGATGAGAGCTGACGTGAGCTGACGTGAGCTGACGTGAGCTGACCTATTCTGACCTAACCTAACGTAGCCTCAAGTGATCTGACGTGAGCTGACATGAGCTGTCGTGAGCTGACGTGAGCTAACGTGAGCTGACCTATCCTAACCTAACCTAACGTAACCTAAGGTAATCTGACGTGAGCTGACGTGAGCTGACGTGAGTTGACTTGAGCTGACGTGAGCTGACGTGAGCTGACGTGAGCTGACCTAATCTGACCTCCTTACCTAACGTGATCTGACGTGAGCTGACGTGAGCTGACGTGAGCTGACCTATCCTGAATTAACCTAACGTAACCTAACGTGATCTGACGTGAGCTGACGTGAGCTGACGTGGGCTGACGTGAGCTGACCTATCCTGACCTAACCTAACGTAACCTAACGCGATCTGACGTGAGCTGACGTGAGCTGACGTAAGCTGACGTGAGCTGACGTTAGCTGACGTGTGCCGACTTGAGCTGACGTGAGCTGACGTGAGCTGACCTATTCTGACCTTACCTAACGTAACCTAACGTGATCTGACGTGAGCTGTCGTGAGCTGACGTGAGCTTACGTGAGCTGAAGTGAGCTGACGTGAACTGTCGTGAGCTGTCGTAAGCTGACGATAGCTGACGTGAGCTGACGTGAGCTGACGTGAGCTGACTTGAGCTGACGTGGGCTGACGTGAGCTGACCTATATTGACCTAACCTAACTTAACCAAACGTGAACTGATGAGTGCTGACGTGAGCTGACGTAAGCTGACGTGAGCTGACGTGAGCTGACTTGAGCTGACGTGAGTTTACCTGAGCTGACGTGAACTGACGTGAGCTGACGTGAGCTGTCGTGAGCTGTCGTGAGAAGACGTGAGCTAACGTGAGCTGCCCTGACTGACGTGAGCTGACATGAGCTGTCGTGAGCTGACGTTAGCTGACATGAGCTGACATATTCTGACCTAACCTAACGTAACCTAACGTGATCGGACGTGAGCTGACGTGAGCTGACGTGAGCTGTCGTGAGCTGACGTGAGCTGACATGAGCTGACCTATTCTGACCTAACCTAACGGAACCTAACGTGATCCTACGTGAGCTGATGTGAGCTGACATGAGGTGACGTGAGCTGACGTGAGCTGACGTGGGCTGACGTGAGCTGACCTATCCTGACCTAACCTAACGTAACCAAACGTGAACTGATGTGTGCTGACGTGAGCTGACGTAAGCTGACGTAAGCTGACCTATCCTGACCTAACCTAACTTAACCTAACCTTTTCTGACGTGAGCTGACGTGATCTGACGTGAGGTGACGTGAGCTGATGTCAGCTGACGTGAGCTGACTTGAGCTGACGTGAGTTTACGTGAGCTGACATGAACTGACGTGAGCTGACGTGAGCTGACGTGAGCTGACGTGAGCTGTCGTGAGCTGTCGTGAGAAGACGTGAGCTAACGTGAGCTGACGTGAGCTGAGGATAGCTGACATGAGCTGACGTGAGCTGACGTTGGCTGACGTGAGCTGACCTATCCTGTCCTAACCTAACGTAACCTAACGTGATCTGACGTGAACTGACGTAAGCTGACTTGAGCTGACGTGAGCTGACTTGAGCTGACGTGAGCTGATGTGAGCTGACCTATTCTGTACTAACCTAACGTAACCTAACGTGATCGGACGTGAGCTGACGTGAGCTGACGTGAGCTGTCGTGAGCTGACGTGAGCTGACGTGAGCTGACCTATCCTGACCTAACCTAACGGAACCTAACGTGATCCTACGTAAGCTGACGTGAGCTGACATGAGGTGACGTGAGCTGACGTGAGCTGACGTGGGCTGACGTGAGCTGACCTATCCTGACCTAACCTAACGTAACCTAACGTGATCTGACGTGAGCTGACGTGAGCTAACGTGAGCTGACGTGAGCTGACGT